>UCOJ01000264.1:0-141123 GCA_900474305.1 Cecidostiba fungosa | reverse complement strand
TGCCGCCTGCTGAGCGCTGACAGTTTGAAGCGTTTGTAGGTTATGTAATAAAATTCGCGTTCCTAAATTCTTGTACCGGACGACCAATCATCAATTAAATGCTTCACAACAAATGCCCATCACTTTTTTAAGAGAGAAAATCGAACTAGTGTATATTGCAACGAACTGCAGCGATGAAGTTGCAAACTTTCCTTTTTTTATAAATTATTCTTCTACCTTTTTTTTCTTCTATATGTTCTACATTTTTCTGTAGACATTCCTTTTTCCACTTGGTATTATTTAAGCTTTTGGTCTTTCTTTTTAACTCGTAGAATTAAATTTTTGTTGCCGGAACAAGAAAGTTCAGGAGAAAATGAACTTCTAGAGCTATCTTTTTTCAGTATGTAATCCTTTTTGTTTTACAGGACAAACCTCCGTAACTTTTATTCTATCTCACATAATCTCTCAATTTATCTTTCCATTTTCTTCCCTTCTCGATTTGTTTTATTTTTCTTTTCTAGCGGTTTTGCTTTCCGATTAATATAAATGTACATTCTAGGCGACTAGCTTTATTTATAATTCAATGTTTTCCATTTGTTTGTTTGTCAGATTTGATAAATTGAATGTACTATCAGCGGATGCTAACACAGACGGTAATGAGATTTCTGAACAAAGTATAATTGAATGTAATTTCCTTGCTTTAGTTTGTCATCAATATTAGTCTGACTATTCAGAAAATGTTTATTATTTAAAAAAAAACTAATGATTACAATTCAAAGTGAAACAGTATTACTTAAAGCAACGTAAAAATAATGAATATAACATTACCAGGAAACTCACGTAGGTATATGATTGCAACGGCCATTAGCGGCTAATAGTCGCTTCGAATAATAACACGACACCAATGTGCTATTGATGTATTGATCGATATTATACATACCTATAGTCCTTCCTTAGTTGATGAATTCTTTAGCACGGCGCCTACATAAACAGCTAAACAATTCAAATGTCACTGTAGCTAATTGCTTAGTGATGACCGACAAACAGTAATGTAATCGCAATTACAGTTTCAGTCACACTAAAACGATGCAGTATCAATGTAGGACGATAATTCTAATACGGTTATGTGTATAAAACGGCTGTCAAATTACTTCTTAGTTCATCAAAATAATTCGTTGAAATGGAACAAACAATGACTCGCGAAAAAAATCATAAAGATCTTTCAACTATTTTGAATAATCGATGCTAAACGAGTTCAATCTCAACTTATTCATTACCTCCACAAAAACAAAAACCAGCTCGATATCATACTAATGATCACGAGCACGTATTATACACCCTCCTTATCGAAAACAAGCGTCCATTACACAGCGATTCCAGCGGTGTAAATCTCAATTTATAAAAGCGTCTCGCGCAGTCGTGCAAACGTATATACGATGCGAATCTCAGCGCGCGTATAAATATGCTAAATAGCCATATGATACACACACACACACACACGAAGCATAAATAAAATCATCCCCTATCTTCCTTCCCGACTGATCGATGCCTCTCCCCCTCCTTCCTAGCTCTGTACATTATTCATTTTTTTCCCTTTATTTCCCGATTGTCGGTCGGGATCGCTGATGCGAGCGCCAGCCTTTAACGAGATATACAACGACGATCGATTGCGCGCTCGGTGAAACAACCGCTGGCATGTCGCTTCTATAGGCCGCCCTGCATATCATATTATTAGTTGCCGTCGGCTGTAAGCGCAATCTAGGTCACGTGCTGCTGCTACTGCTACTGCTACTACTACTCTGTCTTGTGCTATATAGGTAGCCTCTATACTCTATCTCTCTCTCTCGCGAGTGTTATTCACTCGGGTTGCTGGCCCCACTTTTCTTCTTATTTTTTTTTGCGCTTTGTAACAAACGTGATACACGAGAGAGTGAGAATACACGATAGCTAAATTTTCAGTTATGACTGTGGCAGTCTATTATACGTATATGTATCGCTCGTGTGCGTGAGACTAAAGGTGTATAGAGACATGCACATCGACGAGTCGACGGCATTTATATACTGGGAATCGGCTCTACGTTGCATTATCCTTGAAACAAGTGCAAGGTCTCGCGGAAGAGGGAAAGATGCCGAGTAGCTTGCTATAGGTATATAAGTAAGTAAGAGCGTGTGTGTGAGTGTATATGTGAGAGTATCTATATACGCCGCGCCGCTTCGCGGCTTGTTGACGGCAGCAAGGGCGGAAAAGCTGTAAACGCCGCGTGTCATTACTTCTTTAGCACGAGGCAGGGTTTATTCGCTTATTCTCTTTGGATCGTCTCTCGGGTTATTTCCATGTCGGTGTGTATAGTGGATCGGTGTCTTTTGTTTGTTTTACGTTTTGACGCTAAGTATGCGAGAGTAACATTATCTTTACTTCTTTTTCTCTCTCGAGGGAATTATTTTTTACTTTACCTGTGAACATGTGTATACTTACATCGCTCATGATTCGTCGCAAAAAGGCCTTTGTAACGACCTTAATTTCGTTTACAATGCCGAAGCCAAATATACACCCCGACTAGTCGCACACGTGCAAACATCTAAACGTGTCACGCACTGTTTAGTATACACATACCGTATATACTACAACCCGGTCTGTATAGTGAAACCGCATGCGTTCTCCGCTCGATTCGCTATTGTATATGCGCTATTATGCCTGTTACAAAGCTTCAGACGTCAAAGACTATGGTTAGACACTCAAAGTGAAGATTTTGGAAAACTAGACGTACTTTACGTGCGAAAACAGTTCTGGGGACATTTAAAAGTTAATTTTGAATTTTGGCAGAGCCTCTTTGAAATTAATTCCAAAAGTTATATAAACTCATATATAACGAGCAAGTTGTGAGCTCGGTGTATACACGTCGTCGAGAGTAAACTTGAGCGATGATTGAGACGATTCTCTAACTTAAGAATAATTTACAGAGCTAACGAGACCTACATTTCAAAGCTTAGCAAATGGAAAATCATTTTGCATAATTCGAATTTCCTCGGTCTAACACCCACATACTATAGTATACTACTAACCCAGAACGGTATACTGGAGATAATAATTTTCTTCGTTTTAATTACTTTTCAACTTCATAATTTTCATTTAAATTATTATATCGACGCGCTCGTGACGAAAAATATTCTCGATGGAATAATAAGCTCATATAGACGGATAACGACGTGATCGATGCCGTGTAACGAGAGGAAGTTTTAAAATAGTCAAACGTGTATATAGCAGCGAAGCGTACGTGTTGAACAAGCCCCGATCAATTTAACGGGTTATATGATCGACGTGACCGTGTGCGAATACTCCCGATTTAGATTTGAGCGTCTTGGCAATTTCTCTTGTTCCGATTACATGTAAACCTGGATTTATGTGGACGCTGGGAATTGGTTTGCCCGGGAATCGATAAGTCACACGTAAAGAAGCATAGAAGGATCGCTTATACTGCTTGTTTTGTTTTATGGCTAATAATAATGTGATGTTATATGGCAGCTTTTGTAACAGCGTTTCTTTCATTGGGTCAGCCGCGATTTTCATTCAGACTTATATAACCCTTAGGAATAAAAAAAACACTTGATGTGTTCCAAATTATACTCAATTTGGTATATTTTGGAATACACTGTACATTTATATTAGTAGGTAAAATAACTGTAGTTTTAAGATTGAACGAATATCTTGAAAATATTTCGCAACAATCAATAAGCTAATACGAGATCGGGACAAGAATAGAGCCAATTTATGTTTCATTGACTCGGGGCATTTTAAATATACTTGCAGGAGGAGTAGGAGAGTGTGAGACCTCTGATGGTAAACAGATACGGCTAAAATGTTTAAAACTGATTTTTGACATGTGAAAATATTACTTTTGTCGAAAGGGTCTTGGTCGTCGAGAAACGGTAAACTGTATAGCTAAAACTTTAAATAAACAGCTAGAGTATTACATTTTGATTCGTAACTTTAGGACAACTTATGCTGAATTATAATTACAGAAAATAAAGTGTAAAAATATACTTTTGTTTATAGACAAGAAACTCTTCAATTTTGATGACCTATATAAAATTGAAATATATTTATTTGGTCAGAAATGGCAAGCATCGACAAATAAGCAAAAAACAATGCTTATATTAAAATTTTTTGCATTTATATTCGTCAAAGGTAACAGTTTTGATTTCATTTCATTTTTATTTACCAGGCGAATTACTTCCCGAAGTTTCAGCCGAATCCGTTTCCCGAAGTTCGTGCCACTCTCCTTGTTAGCAATACAAACTTCATCAACTCCATGTTTTCACGCCCTACTTTTACTGAAAGCCCTGCAATAAATGCGAATTAAAAAAAGATAAATCATCTCCGAAGCATAAAAACTCCAAGCTCCCGAGTGTTTCTCTCTCTCTCTATGGAATTTTTGCAATATTGACATAGCTCGCATACTTGTTCGCGAAACATTTTTATTCCAAACCGCAGTACGTGACTTCCGAGTGAAAATAGCGTCGCTCAGTGAGTTTATTCAGCGTATTATTTCCCGACCGTATAAACTAATCCGAAACACACAAGCTCAACCGTATACATAGTGTATCATCGTCAATCGATACGCATATAATATTCTTCTAAAAGTAGTCAAAGTGCTACGGAAATGCAGAGCTCATTACGATAGGTTAAAAGCCTGGGTCGACCTTTCAAAAGATCGACTTTCTGCATGAATATATAGGTATATGCGTATACTTGGACACTATACAATGGACAGAATAGGAGAGTCGACCGAAAATAGCCCGAAAGCAAACAAAGCGTCCATCCAATCAATCAAAGCCACACTTCGAAGGCAAAAAAAAAACAGACGAGACTCATCGTGTCGCGCGGAAATCACACGCGATACACTTCTCGGAGGTGTTACTATTTTTCTTCTTCTCATGGTATGTCTCGGCTTATAATTGATTAATTATACCCGACGACCTGAAATCGCGTGCGTTGTCGCTTCTCCTCAGTGTAATAACCACGAAATGAACATGCTTTTTATTACTGCTGCGTCGTCACTGACACATCGAGAAACTTTTTTCCCGAAGCGCGGGTGGCTTTATTTTTACCGGTATTATCTGTCGTGGCGGGAAAAACTGTAATAATGAGATCCGCAAGAGACGAGCATTGTCGGCTTATTCTGAATGAAAAAAAGTTATCCTCCTTTCTGCAACGAGATATGAGCCTCACATATAATTAATTTCGTCACTACTGATGCGAAGCGTATAAGCGAGAACCTTCACCTAGATAAAACCGTGTGTTCTAAACAATCTCCCAGATAATTCCTCAAACCCACAACGATAATAACAAACTCGCTTATTGCCGATCAAGCATAAAGGATGGACGACCTCGCAACTTTCATCCAAACGTGCGCGCTTACAGCCACAGGTATGTCGACAATGGAAAATCCCACACAAAAGCTCCATACCCCAGCAGCAGAAGCATCATCATCATCACCGTCGAGGCTATTATAACGAATATATATATATATATCCCCAGGTATACAGTAACAATTCTGTCAGCTGCAGATTAATTACCAAGCCAGCCAATTAAGAACTGCGATTGACACGACTGTGCATACCGAGAAGTTATATATATATAGGTACAGACTGGCCCTCCTTGACCGAGCTCTGCTCCGCAATTATCCGCTTGCCTTTGGCGAAACTATACCGATCGCCAACTCTCTCTCTCTCTCCGTTTCCCATTAGCATCGCCGCCGGACACACGCGCCCGCAGAGGATGAGATGAGGAATGCAGACTCGGCGCGGTGGCGGCGGCGGCGGCGATATGCTATGCTCTGGCGCGCTATACCACGTGCTCATCTCCAGACAATGCGACGTTGGGATTTCCACGGGTATGTGCTGTCGGAAGCTACTTGTTTGAATTGGGAGTTTCGGGCTGTACGTATATATACGTCTGATGATGATTATGCGGAGGAGTGATTTGCGAGAGGGCGATACATACATCGTTATTGCGAATTTCGAGCTGCGAACTTGTGGCTTATTGAATTAGGTAGAGAGAGACTTTGCGAATATAGATATTTAAGAGGACGTTTTTATTTTCGTTTGTCCTATATACGGAGGTGAAGCACGTGTATTGTATTCTCGGTAAAAACAAAAAGACTTTTTAATTAATGCGACATTCAAGTGCAAATCTACACGCGAGCACTGCAATGTGCAAAATGTCGATGCATACGCGAGTGAGACCGCAGAGCTCGCATGCATCCACTCGACGAGCGCGGAAGTCAAGTGTGTCTGTTTGCGCGATGCTGTCGAGTGGCTGATGAAGATCCAAATTAGTTTGATTAAAGCTGTTAGTTTTAAGCATAACCTTAACTCTCATCCCTTATCCTATAGGATATACTCGAGTAAACAAGCAATTGAAAGTCAGGAGATTCAATTAAAAATTACTTCTCGCATATACATCTCGGGGCGTCGTGATGTCGCGTCTATACTACTTCGATAGATGTTATAGTTAGAAAGAGATGAAACGGAAACTTTCTGAAATTATAGCTTTTCAACATATTTTTCAATTTCGAAAAAGTAAAGGGGATGTAAGAATTTTACAGGCAGCGTAAGATTCTCCGGTGCTGGGAAAGTTCTCGCAGTCCCAGTTTCGCAAGTTCTATTCCCGAGGAAAAACTTTTACTGGATCATCAAATTGGGGTAATCAGTTATGAAACGCGATTCTATACATGCGGGACGTACTTTCTGACGGTTATGAATGCGAGAAAAATTGTGGTATTCTATTAAAAAGCTTTAAACATGATGATCAATACTAATAAGTGTTTGATACAGTGATATGATTGATAAAATCAATTAAGTAGAAAGGAATGTATTGCTTTTTTATTTTTTTGTCAGCATCGTGTCAGTACTATAGGTAAGCAGGTGCTATATACTGCTTCGAAGAACGAAAACCGATACACCGAGAGGGAAAAAGATATATGTTCCCTAGACTTCCTTTTTTCTTTTCTTGAGAAAAGTAGAACGCGATACACGACGATGAGGTTGGAATACTTCGATTTACGATTTTTTTATCTGAGCAGTCTTGTATATATCCAACAAAATGTCTTTATATTTTTTCTCCTATTGGTAACGATAGCGGACTATTTATATATTTTCTGATATATCAAACCTTTACACATTTACGATTTCGCGTTTGGTATTTCCAGTACCTTTATTAGAATAATTTTAAGAGCTCTCCAAAATTAACGAATAATATTATAATACAGTGTTCTATTATTTTTATTTATTTTCCTCTGTTGACCTGTATACTGTTCCCAAGCATTACCTTTTTCATTAATCTCCTTCGCTTTCGTCTTTTTGTCTTTTCGATCTCGCAGTTTGTTCGTGACCGACTGGTACTTCACTTACGCAAGTTACCACAGTGTAAATCTTCGCTGGAATCGCCAACTACTCGTGTAGCCTTAAGATCCAATTGAATTTTTGTTGCACATCGTGCAATTTCTTCAACAGAAACCTGACTCTCGGGCGAGTGCTGCTTTTCAGGATTCGTTTATTTGTTTCAAAATAAATCCCCTTTGAAAAGTTTGCGAAATATTTTTCAGGCTCTAAGTGCGCTCAAAATAAATGTACTAAAAGTCCAAAGTGATTTGTTGGTTGAACCCGTTTTTACCTCAATTAATCTTACTGCCTGTATACGAAACATTTGAAACGAGCTTTTACTCTAGTGTTATTGATTTGAAAATTAAATATAATGTAACTTAATTATTTTATAAACAATATACATACGTGATTCGATTTTTTAAAATAAATTATGAATGCAACAATGAAATCAATTTAATTTAATTAAGGTGTTCAGCTACATAAGCACGTTAATTAATTATTATCGATGCATGTATAAATTTTCCCGTATACATTTTTCATCATTTTAATTAAATTAAATATCAGGTTATAATTGGTTAACTATTCTTATTTACAATTTTATTTGTATAATAAATTCAAAGAATGATGAACAGACATTTCAAGGAATTTAAGCGAACAATTTAATCGAGATGAAAGTATAAGATTTTTAAGGGATTTGAGATTCAGCTATTTCCGTTGTAAGGGTTCGACGTACTCCCTTATAACCCAGAAATAGCTTTGTTCGGCCGATTACACATGGGGACTCTTGTGATTCCACGAATTGAATGACTTCCTCGACAGATAACAGGTCTAATCCAATCTCCAAATCGTACAAATATCCAAATAACATCACCGGAAAAAACAGTCAAGCGCCAAAATTGGTGATAGAAATTAATTTTTGAAATGTTGGTATGAAGTAAAATATCAAACAAAAAAACCAAACAAGTTATCTCGATATTTTAACAACTACTCCATACTGATACAGTGAATGTTTTCGTTGCGCAATCGAGGCATATTTTCGCACCCCAGTTATCAGAGCAAATTCGCAACTCTCTGCGCGCATACAAATGTCACACAACCAACAAGCTCAATAGTCAGGAAATCCACGACATTTCGGCTGATCAACTTCAGTCAATTCTCCCTGCCAAATAGAGCGAACTAGCTGTGCTCTGTTTTACTCTCTGCCTCAGGCGATAACGATTCAAAGTATTAACAGTAATCGAAAAATCAAATCTTTATAAAATCACAAACAACTATTAATTATCTTTCAAACGCACATATCAAACAGCCACAAAATTAAAAATCACGTTTCCTCTCGTCTAATTAATTCCCAGCGCATTTAATTACAATTTCAAAATATAATTTTACGTAATTAACACACAGAGAGTCGACCGAAGCCAAAATTTCGACAATGCACACAGATCTCAACAGCAGCTGATTCAACAAAATTAATTATATCAAAAGTGCATTGGAAAGCCTGAAGAATAAAATACACGAGTAGCATGAAGTGGAAATTAAATTGTTTCGGATGTCGAAGGGGGTTAACCGCGTATAACTATATAGAGTCGCAAACGCGTAGATAGAGATTCTCGGGTTGCCAAGCCACACACACTGTGCACGCAGCGACGCGCGATTATATTCGGCTGTATATTACGGGAGGATTCATTAATTTTAATTGCAACTACTCATCCCCCTCTCGTCGTCGTCGACCCAGCCTCTGTTTTCAATCCCGCTAGCTGCGCTGTAGTGCGTATTTTCACCGTTTCTTTTTGCCTTCCAGCCAGTCTCCTTGTCGGCAAATAACACCCCGCTGCAACGACTAATCACCTAATTAAAGCGTTTTCAGCGTCTCCTCTGCTACACAATATTTTTTTTTCTTCTTTCTTCTTCTTTGGCGCGCGAGCCGCCCACGAGGAAAAAGGAAACGAGCGTAATTATGAATTAACGCTTTTTAATGCGGCGAACGACGCTTTCCTTTTTTCTTCGCTTGTGTTTTTCTTTAAGCGCCCGGAGAAACTGATTACCGGCTTAATGACCCTCTTTTATATACGGAGAAATAATTTATTGCCGAGGCGCGTTTGGCAAACTCGCATTAACTGACTTTTGCTCTGGATGCATTTGTGAATTGGAGTAAAGAGTGCGTCGGGTTTTGCGCAGTTGATATAAAAGCACCGATTTACCATGTATTATCTATTTAAAAAAAATCGATTCAAGTTCGACTTAATTTAGATATATTCTCTTGAAAAAATAAAATATAAAAACTGCGATATTGTCTATAAGGCTAAAATGAAATAACACGATAACGTTTTAGAAAAATTCCGAGCTATAATTAAACGACAGCTCGAGCGAATGGCAAACGACGGGACACGTCGAGTTTCGCACATATATCCCAGTATACCATATATTGTGTGGAAATTCTCGCACGTGCACTTGTCGCCGCCCCGCGATATTGTGCAAAAAGACAGAGACTAATATGAGAGAAGCGAATGAAAAATAATAGTGCGCGAATGTAATACCGGAAACGGTTTCACATTCGCGCGTTGTTCTATTTTCTCATTTTTCGTTTCTCTTTACTTCAGAGGCTAACGCGTTCTTTTTGCGGATTTTATACGGATTTCACGGATAGTGGTCGTCGAATTAAAGTATCGAACTTTTGTTCGGTCGTGATAATTATCAATTGGAAGCAAAAAGGAGATATGTGGAGGAGCGCATGGAAGTGAATAATCGGATTACTTTGGCGATATAGCATTGATTGAGTGCTTATAATATATATATCGAGAACGTTTTTGCTGGAATAAAAATAGCAAAATAATCTACGCTTTTTACTGATTGATATTTTTGGGTATTGTCAAGCTTATAACTGATGTTATTAATAATTCGAAGAATAAATATGATTATTTATAATTTAGCACGATATAACTGGTTATATAAGCGTTAGATAAAGAAAAAAATTGCACGCGCCAGTGTATTACGTTTATCTACCCTTATCTTTCTTATTAACGTAATATTTTTATCTCAGCACTCGAAGGACATGTAGCACACATCAGAGCTTGCGACTATATCATAAAACTAAGATATACACTCAGAAAAAATATTCAACGCCGTTTTTTTCTAATTAAATACAAACGGTACAGTTCCCCCCAGAGAAGCAAAACTTCTTATTACGTACCTATATATAATATGCTTCCCTAGAATTACTTCAGCCTTATTTATCCTACTTCGCCAAAGTTGTAGTTGCAAACTAGCCGAGCATATTCGTCCTATTTTTTTCGAGTTCTCCCTTTACAGCAACTTTTTCTTTTTCTTCTCTTCGCGTCCTTCCAAGCCCTTCACACTCTTGACTTTTCGTGTCTAATCAGCATGCGCGCAATCATGCACGAGTCACGTCGGGACAGACTCGGCACATGGGAAGAATAATTATTGTGCCTGCTAGTTAGCAGTTCTACCAACGAACTAGAGCAAACTTTTTTTCCTGCTTTTGTTTTTTTTTATTCCACTCTTCATTGTTTGGACGTTAATCACGAGAAAATTAGCACGGATGCTATTGGTATTCGGCGCGAGGATACTTTGGATAAAGGGTAATACCCGAGAAAGTTTGAATATATTAGAGTATAATTTCGTGTTGTTTGCCTTAGAAATATTCAAACAGTATATGGCGAGTCTAAGAATACTTCCATGTATATTTCTCCGATCATCTCCCCTGCTTTTCTTCGACAGCCTATACAAGTCGATAGATTTTAAAAATAAACTCACCAAGGTTATATCGCGCCTGATCAATAGTTTGCTACATCGAAAAGCAATAAAACCTCATTAATAAGATATGCTCACTTGATTTTCCTTATATCCAATATATAGATATTTGTAAGAGAAGAAAGTAGACCCTACAGCCTTGAATCCAATTATAAATCCCAGTCGAGACAAAAACTTCTTGATTATTAATATAATATACGAGAGATGTTTCGGGGGACGCCTTGGACTCGCAGTAAAACTTTCTGACACCTGCGAGCTCTCGAGAGAGCTGATGACGCATACAAGTTTCGCACAGGAGTTCATTTCACTCGCACACGAAAGGCCGCACTATTTCAGAGTATCCATAAAATCTCACATACACCTAGCCTATATGACTCGTATATAAAAGTAGAAGAAGAATGAATTTCAAACGAGCAGCACTTTCATCCTTCGTAAATCGCGAATCCCAGTAGAAACTGAAGAAAGTCTTGAAGAACACTCAATTCAAGCGTCAAATGATCCCCCTCGTTCTACATTCCAAATGAAGTCGTTTTACTCTCCCCTCGATCTCGAAGGGTCACGCGCGCGAGCTCGCAGTAGTAGTAGTCAGTGTTTGGCGCGGCTAAACGAGCGGCGCGCGGTTGGAAAGCAAAGAGCGCTGTGTGTATATATATATATAGGTGTCTTGCTTGAAAATCTGTACACGAAGTATAGAGAAGCTTGCTCAAGGCAGAGTCGAGATCCCGAGAGTTCGTTGTGCGAGAGGTACAGATGAGAGAGAGTGAAAAACATTGAATTTGAACGTCTCGTTCGTTGAGGATTGCTAGTGAGTACACTCAGAAAAATCGAGTGAGTAACCGTTACTATATACCATAGTAAATTAAAATTGGTAATGATTACTAAATTTATAGTAAATATTACTATAATTTTGTAACAGCGACTATGGTTTTTTAGTAAAAGTTTGGTCTTTTTCGTGAGTTTGTTGGCATTATAATTATAGTAGGTTTTACTATAAAATTATAGTGATATTTACTATTTTAGAATAGTATTCTTTTTGCATAAGATTGTAAACACAGCGAAAAAATGAAATCGATGCTCCAATCGAATCCTCTCCCTATAATATCCCGTGTGTCTATATATACGTTTAAGTGTCGCTTGTTTGCATTCCCTCGGGGTTGAGAAAACGCCAGCTAGAGTCTGAGAAATAAGTGGACCTTTCCGTCTCTCTTAGCTCCCTTCCATCAAGCGTAGTATAGCCGACGACGTCGTCGTCGTTTTCTGGGCCAAACTCCAAACTGATCCGTCTACTGCTGCAGCAGCTATACATTCTGCGGTTCTCCCCGGCGCGTCGCGCGTTTATTTTTAGTTTTGCTCTTTTTGGATTCTCTTTAGCCTCGTCGCGGTTGCGCCAGGAGCTTTTCGCGTATCCGGGAAAATCTGAAGCGTTCCGCGGCTTTTCTCTTACACTTTGTGTGTCTCAGGGGGATTAAGCGAAAGCCTCGAGTTTTTATACGGGCTGCGAGTGTAAGGACAGCGAGAGAAAATTTTTGTAAATTATATAAAGCACACCGCGTGGATTTTTATCCCCTGCGACGCTTAGATTACTCTATAACAGGAGATGTGCGCTTTGGTAGAACGACGAAAAGTTCATTAAGATTCTACGCGTTGATGCGTTTAATTTAGTTTGCTAGAACTTTATAATGCTAATCTCTCTCTCAGCTGCGGGCTTTTTGCTAATCCTATAATAAAACCGCGTGCAAACATGAAAAATGTCGGAGTAAATTATATATACGGAATTTCCCACGGTGGATTTTATTATTTATTATAATAAACTTGATGAAGAGTCGAGCGTTTTAGACGTTGTGTTTCGCTCAATTATTCATAGTATCGTGAGAAATTTAACAAACTTTTCCGCGCACGATCGATTTTTTCATTAGCTTCTATAGCTCTGGGACTTTATATAAAAAGAGCTGGTTTATATATAGACGCTGCAGTTAATTGTCGCCGCGTAAGAAACGTAAAATTTTCATTGAAACACAGGTTGAAAGTAAATAAGAGAAGAAAATTATATGAATGAAAGTGTATAAAAGTTTTCTTTAGCACACGACTAGAAGCTATAGCAATAAAAGCCAGGTTCTTTCACCTTATCAAGCATCTGCAACACGCCAACGAGGCATTCTAAATTATTCATCCTATTAAAATCGTAATGAATGTGTGTATTTCCTAGACGAGTATACCGAGGAAATGTGAAAGTCACGTGTGACGGGGTCCACCTAGCGAGCAATGAATTTAATTCATATTTTATTTATGGACTTTTGATTTATTCATACGTTTTTCTTAAATGGACTGCCTACACATGCACACATACACTTTTTCGTTAGCGCATAAACTGAATGAATAAAGGATTAAGTTTGCTCGGGCTGAGACTGTGAGGGGAGTTCAATTAATGAAGTCATCACGCGAGATTTTATTTAGACCGGCGTGTTCGTAACGTATTATACGAGAATCTTAAGATCGTTTTTCAGCTTCTAATCGTGTTAATTAATAATACGGTATCGAATATCTAAGCTTTATTATCCACGCAACCCTTGTGGCTATATACGTTGCGTAACGTGTGTTAATCCCTTGCAGACCTCTGCGTTGCGTCGTTATTTTAAAAAACATGCGGCAATTTATATTTTTATTAACGTAATGAATTTCGCTGCACGTTTTGTTTAAAACTTTTCCCCAATAAGCTGATATTTTGTATAAATGCAAATAACGCTGGAGTTTTTATGATTAATTCATAAAAGTATATATACGCGTAAATCACGGGATGTACGGAAAAAGGCGTGATGACAAATTTTAACGAAAATTCCCTGCAGTCATCAAAAATACCGTAATACGTTCATCCCATTAATTCTGGAATGTTCAAACGCGCAGCACGACAGGTCAAGAGTAATTAATCAATCGTTATATACAAACCAAGAACAAAGATATTAAAAAAAAAAGAAGCAATGCAAACTCACGTGGGCCTTGTGCTCGGGCGTCGAGGGTGGATTCGGGGTATTCGGCAATGAGCCCCCGGAAGGGGTGCCGTGCCGCAGCCGCGCCAGGGCCGTACGAAGGCCCTCCGTCACGAGGCTCTTTGGTTTATTTCCCTCGAGGCAGAGCTGCTGCGCCTCCCGCCGACCGCGTTGGGCAGACTCGCCTCGACCCACTTCTCTGGCTTTAGAGAAGCTTCTGGGTCCCAAAATTACAGGCCGTCTGCTCGGCCAGCATATTAAGCGAGCAGAACCGTCGTTTATTGGCGGTCTGACTTGCCCTTGCTTCTGGTGCTTTGTTTACTGAAACAGAAGAGAAAGAGAATTTTCGTTTAGGATTAGTTGCTAACATAAGAACAACTGGTTTATTTTAGTCTCTTAATCGGATGATGATTATGTAAGCTTGATTTTCTGCAGAAGATTCGATACAAAAAAAAATGTTAGGTGTTTATAGCACAGAATTACGCAATTTAATGGAATCGTTCGTTATATTGATCTAAATTAACTGGATCGCAATTTAATTTTAACTCGTGTGAATACGCAATAGCTGTACGCTCAAACATTGGCGTTTTAATTTTAACTCCGGCATATACGAGATGAAAAGCCGCACGTGGATGAGGACGTCGACTGTCTAGCGTAGGACGTCGTCGCCAATATTGACGTTAAATCGACCGGAAGTAACCCAATGCATACTCTTTTGAGCTGAATCTTTTATTTCTCTCTCTCTCTCTCTCTCTCTCTCTCTCTCTCTCTCTCTCTCTCTCTCTCTCTGTATCTGCGTGCACGTGTCTAATGACGGCTTCTTGTTTTCTTGGAACTGTTGATCTGAATTGAAATGAAAGCATAAAGATAATCCTATTTTTCATCCACTGCGGTTTACTGGGAAATCAGTTTTTATTCCTGCGATTGTGTCGTTATTTGATGAGGGATCGAGGTATACGAGTATATTAAAAACATCACCATTTTATTTTATTTACTTCCAAAAAGTATATGAGTTCTACTTTGAAGGCTACTCTCTTAAAAAAAATCAGTGAAAATTTTCACTAATTTTTTTTTAAGAGAGTACTAAAGAATTTTGGTTCATCAGTATACTTCAAGCCAGATGCGATTTCATGTGGGAATTTAAGAAAGTAAAACGGTTGTAAAGAGAGATTGGGGTCAAAGAGAAGATAACATAAATACTTCATTTTCAAAGACTCGACGTTTTCCTGTATGTGAGTACAGTTACTTTGAAAATGTATGAAGTCGTAAAGCCCATGGTAATTTACAGAAAGCCAGATATGTATTTCATTAACATGAAATATAATGTGTTGCGAACAGCGACTGCGTCTTATTATTTATGTCAAAAATTTCGTATTTTTGTAAGCGTCGGTTTTGGACAAATTTTCGTAGACATCCGGCATTATAAAGGAAACGGGTATTATAAAAAAACACAGGATTTTTTTCGGTATCTTGGGCCTTTGCCGACAGAGAGAGAAAAATGACATAAAATGATATGAAACGAGACTCAGATTGGCGAAGAACGACAGTATGGTCTATATGCAAGAAGGGAAGGACGAACGTGCAATTTAAGCGTAAAAATGCGAGCATGTCACAAGATACATCAGAGTCTCAATCAATCGATTTTTAAATTGAAAACAAGATTATTCATTTGCCACCCTATCCTAACCCGTTCATAATGCGTTCATCAGTGCAAGTATTCACGGTAATGATTTTCGCCGTAATAAACGATATTTTCCATGCAAGTATTGCTTGCCAAGAAAAATAAACGCGCAAGAAAGCTCCGGAAACTTTAATAAACACGTGGACAAAAAAAAACAGAACTCGAAGAAAAAGCTCATCTTGAAAAGAGCCATTGACTCTGCCGACATCATTGGCCGCTATTCAAAACTCGTGCACTCGACTCGCTTCCCTTATACGCTTGCAAAGCAAGAAGAATCGCAAGATCGCTCTTTCTCGTTTTTCTTAGGAGTCTCTTCCGAGAGACGAGCCAGGCACTTGTATATCTAAGAAGTGTAATAAATTCTGGCTCTACGGAAATAAAAGCAGCTTTCACGTGAAATGACTTTGCGTTATTACATGAATTTTGTTTTTTTTGACTTTCAATACATTTATTTAAACCCAGCAATAAAAAGCAAAAGTAAACAGACAGCCGAAATAACGAAAAAATATAATCGTTTTATCGTACTATAAGAGACATCTTACCGTTTCGGACGCTCGGTCGCGAATAGAATTACAGTCTCGACGTGAGATCTTTCCGCTTATTGGTTCCGGGCCGAGAACTGAGCAGCAGCTCTCGGTTCATGCCAGCAGTCTTTTCCTTTTCGCGACGCGATCACAGTTGCTCCTGGCAATGTGGCCTAATACTCTGCCGGAGCCAGAGCTGCTGCTGCTTCTGCTGCCGTTGCTGCCTACTACTTCCTCGAGAAACCTGCAACAGCCGACGGGGAGTAATGAGAAACGTTAAACTTTAATAAGAAAACGATCCTTCAGACGCGACATTCGAGATAGAGGGATGAAATTGAAGAGGCCTGTGTATTAGTATATACCACTGCGTCGTGTATACACGTACTTCTAGTTGGGACATTTCGAGAAACTACTACTGGTAGTCAGGGATGAGAAGGAAAGTTGAGGATGATTATGTATTATGCATGCTTCTCTCTGTTTATTCATGTTTTCGCGTCAAGTATTGATAGAGAGAATGGTATATACAAGGCTGAATGTTGTGCCTTGAGGTTTCCACTCGCTGATTTTGGGGAATGAGATGTTCCGGTTTTTGACTTTCTCGAAATTTCGGAAATTTCCGACATCAAGGACGTGAATAATTTGCTGCTGTGTGACAGGATTTTGCGCGTCTTACAATTTGTTTGACAGTTTGGGTTTTGCTAGCAGGTTAATAATTCATCCTGTTGTTTTTTTTTTTTGTGCTTTTTGTCAGTTCCAATTACGGTTCAGTGAGTCAGTCGATCGAATTCTATACTGTTTTATTGGATACCGTTTCGTAAAAGTTATAGGCAGAGTTTACTGATTTGGTCATAAACATAACGATCGAATTTTACTTCTGGCACATTTAGGTTTATGAGCTTCCTCGGTTTACTATACAATCGTAAACGTTCTATCTGGTCGAAGAAAATTATATATACGCACTTTGGTGACGATCGACAGAAGAATAATATGATAATAATAATAATCATATCAAGGTGTCCTTATAATTCATCTTATGAATTGTATTGCGAACGTAAAGAGAATAAAGTTAAAATTGTTCTACAAATTTAAAGCTAAAACTTCAATTTTAACGAACACTTTGCTCGCCTACACCCCCGCACACTAACGCACCCTTTCATATATTATAAGCCCCCAGCCTACTTTCCTTTAGTCATTCAAGAGCATATAGTTCCATCTAACGGTGCACCGCATTCTTGTAGATGTAGAGTGCAAGCTCTTAGTGGCCACTTCATGCGTAAGAAACACTTGTGTACACCGCCCCTGAGGCTTGCAACCTGCAGAGTGCCTGCTTCTAAACGCCATTTCCCTTCGTTCTCGGAGCTTCGAATTTACGCGAAGATAAACCCCTTAAAGATCTGTCCTATATATTATATATATTTCAAGCGCAACAGAATAAAAAATGCAGTCTATAGAACAATAATAATATCTATCGTGTGTCAAAAGCATCATAGAAATAAGGGTCGACACTTAACCCCGAATATTCGCGAGCAGTTCACCTGCTCAAATCAGAGTCCGCTCTTTCATCGATACTCGACCCACAAATATAACTCTAGCTTAACCGAAGGTCGATCACGGCACCTCTTGAATATTCCACAGACTCGAGACCTGCAGGTAAAATATACGACGACTGAATTTTCTTTCGACGACCAGTCGATCGGTCAGCGCAAACATTTGCTCGCTGCTCTGCTAATGCTGAGCCCTCGTGTGTTTACCAATTATACAGACATTAAGCGCCGCGACGCATGTACCTCGGTGCGATTATTGCTCAGTCTTGGTGTGTGTGCTTTATACGGCGATGTATGCGCATGGACGGACGACTGGTCGGTTGGTTGATGATTCAAAGGGGATATCGGAGGTCAAGGGAATTCGTCAGTGGTCCTGTGGGGATGCTATAATTTCACTGCGTTATTTAACGTGCTTTTTTTATTCGCGTATATTTATTGCTTGCAAGATATGCGGAAATGGAGAAGATTGAAGGTGAGAGTTTATAGTACGCGGTATTTAATTATATGAAGTTAGGGTATAACTCGGTGCTATTTGAAGTGAACTTTGTGCAGTTGTACTATAGAGAGTGAAATGTTGTCGACTAGACCACAGTATATGTAGGAGAATCGATAAAGTGTAGAGTCAAGAATCAGCATATCGAAAGTGACGAAGATGAAGTAATTACCATAGATGTGCGGATCGTTTTTAATCCATGGAGAGAGAAAGTCTGCAGGCGATATGAATAATGAAAATATTCTGAATTATTGGCGACTCTCAAACCCTAGGCGATGAATGATTTAATATATTTTCACGTTCTAAATATTTAAAGGGATTGCGCTGCTGGGGCTTGATTGGACGAGCGTCGGATCGATATAGAGATGCTTAAATTATAAATTTTCATGAATTATTCTAAGGTTGAAGTAGCTTTTCTCCTACCCTAAATCATTCTGCTAATTATGCCATCGCAATGAAGTCTATCTACATAAGTGGTTCGTAATTGCTGATTTCTTTGTCAGCTATCGATAAATTCAAGCTCACATTTTTTATATGCATTCAAAGTTTAAAATTGCGTTTAGCCTAAAACTGTGCATCAAACTCCAAGAATTATTGAGTAATTATCAAAAAATTCTTTAGTGTACATGAAACATTTTTTACTGAAATTATGCTATATTTCTCCGGGCGTGTAGAACACGTACTTTTTTCCAGACTATATAGTATACATAAAAGAAAGTTGTTCCCGTTCTTTGATAATTTCTCAGCTATACGCTGTCACGTAACGAGAGAACGTGATAACAACTCTCCCAGAGTCGTTAAACTCGTGATTACTTCTCACCTCGTTGTAAAATTTCTAAGTTGATCGAGCAAACTTTATAACATGGTTCGACATTTTTCCCCTGAACTTCTACATTCTCCTCGATGCTTTAATTATCGACTACATCGATACACGTCGTCTTTTCTTTTTTGCCAAATTCACATCTAATTCTATTTTGAAAAGTAAAGACCTCATCTCGATCAAAAGAAAAAAAATAATAAGTATTAACGCTTTCAAACGACAACAAACTCTCGGCAGCAATTAACGCCATGAGGCTCCGATTCTCAACTCACCCACGTGTTGTATAAGTCTACAATAACGAGGTTCGCTTTAATAATCCGGTAGGCGCGCACGTGCACACATCGGATTTAAATCCCGGGCGTTGCATGAGACACGCGAGAGAAAGCCGAGTATACAGCGCGTAAGTGTGTATTTTCTTAACGCGCGCGTGCATGCCGCTAAATGATCAATTATCGTTACGCTTAGTCGCCAAAGTGTAAAGTGTACCATATATATGTTGGACTGCGGACGCTGGGATAATCGCCGGAAGCTTAATCATCCCTCAAAACGGCCAATTATCCCATGCAGAAAAGGGATGACAACAATTGTGGTGACTGATTCAGCCGTGATGCGCCAGTGGGCTTTGTTGCGGTTTAGTGTTTATGCGATTGAGTAGATAATTGTAGCATTTGTGTGTTGCACTTTTTCTTTTATCGATAATAATGGAGTATGATGATGGATTGTTTTAATGCGTGAGAAAAGGCGATGATTTCTATGTAATAATACACTTTGGATTAATTTAATTAATATATAGGTATAATTCAGATAAGATTGATTATTCGTTCAATTCTTGAAGGTTCGCGATAAAGACACATGATTTGCAGTGTGGTTGTGTGTTACTTTGCTGCATTGAATTTCAAGTGGCTCGAAATGTGATAAAGAGCAGGTTTTGTACGATAAGAAAGCCGGCGTTGCACACATATACAGAATATCTTGTAAAAATGCAAAGCGAATTCAAAAATGCATGCAAGCCGAAGTTGAACATATCCTTCACGAAATAATCTCGTGTGGCAAGTGTGAGACATGATGTTTATTCGAGTAGCTGAATAGAGTATCACATCCAATTTCAAATCACCAAAAATATCTAAAGTATGATAAGCTCTTACTTTAATAATGGTATATTCTGATCAAGGATTTCATTGATTTACGATAAAATACGTACGCGTTATATATTCGAGTGTTATCCAAACAGAAGAGCTACTTCATAACTACAAGTTTACGAAATTTATAGATTATAGAATTTTGTGTACACTACATTTTCACCTCTTTTACCACAAGCTTAATCATTTTTACAAGAGGTTTTATGAACAACATTTTATCGGCAATATTATATAAAAAAAAACGCAAAGTGAAAATATTCATAAAATAAACTGCACAAGCGATAACATCGCGGTGTTATAACAGTCTGTTATAACCGAACAATATCGGATGAAAAATTGCCTTATCGTTCATCAACCTACATCGATAGGTATTGTGCGTAGAAACAAGCTTAATAGAATAGATAAAATAGAAAATTCAATACGTGATTACATCCGATTAATTAAATCTAGTCATCATGTGAACAATACTTTTTCTATTTTTAGACATCACACAATATTTTATACTTTTTGTCTAAAAACAAGGAAACAGTCTGAAAAAATAACTCCTCAAATTCCTAAGAGAGAAATATCGTCATCTCGAAGCGAAGTTTATGTAAGATTCAATTTTCTCGTCTTCAGAAGTTCTTACATATATATGGTAGTCTATCAGTAGCTTATCAACCTAATTTATTCCACTGCGACAGTTCTCTCGTTTCTACCTCTTTCTATCATTCTACCACGGCTTCTTATACTGCTTCCATGTCGACATCTAGATTTCGTCTGATTTAACGCACATTTCGATTTCCACGAGTCACTTCGATTTCGGTGAATCGAGCCCCGAGGGGCCGGGAAAAACGAAGTCTTCCAGCAAACGAGTCCTTCGTTGTGTAGTACACGCTATATAGAGATGAGAAAGTTTAGCATAGACACGAGCGGAACTGATCAAATCTTGCGCACATATAATCGAGCACGTCTACCGTTCGTTTGATGATTTTTCAAGGAACTTTGGCCAGATAAGTTTTTCATTTAATTATATGGCGATTATGTTGTATGTTTGATGAGATGGTGTGGTCTTCATATCTGTATAAAATGATGTACACGCGGAGCGATGATTTAAATAAAACAGTAAGTTTGAGTCATTAGGGAGTGATACGTAGTAAAAGTTCAGACATATTTACATGTAAATGTCAATATACTTTTTATTGTTTTTGCTTAAGTTCATAAACATAATTAATTATTTGTGACAAATAAGCAACTTTTTACACGGAGTTAATGCATGTTGAATAAACGGAGTTTATAACGAGAAACATAAATAAGTAAGAGTACATAATGTAAGGGTTTTAGGCTATTTTACACCGTAACTCTATAAAGAACAGTAGGCTCATTGGAAATTTGAAAGGACTCTCAAAAGCTGATTTCAGCGTGGTTTATGAAAGGTTAAAAAGAAGCCGCTGTTTGAGTTTTTTTTTAGCTTTTATGAAAAAATCCTCTGTTCTGCAGTTAAAACCTTTTTTATTAGCATAGTCGTTGTAGGCCACAATAAGACTTCTATCAGCCTAATTTTAAATTCTTTTTTACGACAAAAATCCTGTAAGCCCTTAAAGTTCAAAATGGACTCAGCAACCTTTTACTTTCTTTCCTTTGGTCAATTGATATTTTTACATCTAAGGAAGAATCCTAAAAAAAATTACTTTCTTCCCTTCGTGAAAAAGCTTTGTCAAAATTAATTAAAGACCCTTTTAATTTCCACCCTCTAGAGATTACCGATCAGATCGGATTTATTTATCGCCAGAAGACGATATTACTCAAGGCTATATGTGGATTACTTTCACATCTGACATGTAGAAAAAGAAATAAAAAATCAAATATTTCCACTCATCGGTGAGCAGATCCCCCGAGGAATTCTCCGGCAGAGTTTATCCTTTATATCCGTTCACCCACAGCCATCTTTTCGATAATCCCAAAAGCAGGAATACAAAAGAAGGAAATCAAGGGTTGCCGGTCAAAGAAAATTCCAAGTATATGTATATATAGATCCCATCGGGTCAGACAAGAGAGACAAAAAATAATAGGCGCACGACGTTGAGGTACAGCTTGTCAAGAAGATTAAAAAAAGAAAAATAATTATCTATATTCTAGCTACTTCTCAAGCTTTACAATAGCTGTGATCGATGCAGCTCATTTCACGGTGAATAATTATCGATTGTCCTCGTTAATAATCAGTGTAAGAGACTATATAGATATTTTGATAATCTATTCGAACGCTATTATTTTAGATAATTACGTGTACAGTGTCTGCATTGTACAAGCAAACGCTGACATTTATAAAAGTTAATTTTACTCCAAATATAAATATTTGCGACTATCTACGAAAGTATACCCTACAAGCGCGTTAAAACAAATACGCGAGCAGTATCTCCATCAAAGATCTATACGATTTTTACTGTGCGTCAAAAGTTAGCGACAGTCACACGAAGTGACACGTCCATTTGGCAGTGTCCGTTTGAAGTTTATATTTCGCCTTTCAAGCAATATATAGCTATCGCAGACCTTTATATCCGCTTTTTCTCCCACACATACACAAAGGGCAAATACACGACACACACGAACAACACACTCTCGGCAAGAAGAAGAGAGACAAGCCGAGAAGTAGGGGAACAAGTTAGCTGTGCGCCAGATGGATCGATCGGCCTGAGTTGAAGCTCGTGGAGAGAGGAGGAGAGACGGAGAACGAGAGTCTCTGTCCTCAATTAGTCGATACAAATGTCAATGGTACATATATCGGTCGAACGGGGAGAAAATATACCTGTGGATGTGGAGGGGATGGAGTGAATGTATACAGCCGAAAGTAGCCGAGTTTATATATTCTTCGATCTTGTGGACTATATAGACTACGACGGGTTTTCCGCTCGGCTTTAATCGCAGTCGGTGGAGCTCGATCGCGAGGGTAGGGGATGAATTTGCAGAGTCGCTCTTTTATACCTCGCTGATACCGTCCGGGTCTTCTCTTATTTAAGGGCGGTGGGACTGGGTTTTTTCCGCGGATTTTTTTCTTCTCGGGGATGGAGAGGCAGTCTTTAGCGAAATACGGTGGGCTTAAATGCTTCTGGATAAGTGGAGCTGAGGATGAACGAATTTTTCGTATACTTGTTTTGGTTATTTGAATATTGTGTGAACGAACTTTTAGGAAATTATGCAAACGTTGATATTTTTGAAAATTCTTTTCATTAATTATGAAAGCCCCTGCTCATGTTGTTTGTCGAGGTATTTTAACTGCGGAGTTTTCATTAATATGCGTCTCTTAAAACAGGGTTTTCATAAACATTCTTTTCATCAAACTTTTTTACAGATTGAACGAGACGATATGATATCAAACGAACTAGGTCACGTTTGAGATTTTTAAAATTACTCACGAGAGTTTTAATACTCAATAAATTGCCTTGTAGAAGTGAAATTTTCACGAACATTATTATGAGATTCATAACATAAGTAAGAACCATCAGATCTTAATTTATCACTCGCACTGAAATTCACTGTAATAAAGACTCTAATAATTAAGAATACGAAACTCCCATCGATTTCATGTATTTATGTAAGAAAGCTAGCCTTTGAAATGTCTCTTCTCTTACTTGTCTTGCATGTCGTGTAGTTGGGTATGTGGAATCGTAAGGTATCGTTTGAGCGCAAGTCCAGTTTCAGCGCAGGCCACGAAGATTCTTCAAAGCGAAAAACTTTTCAAGATTCGACAAGTACGAAGAATCTCGACGCGAGAGTCATTAAAATTTGATGGGCTCACTCGGAGTACAGACTCGCATCATTAAATCACAGGACCCGAAGTCAAGTTTGATGATAGGGCAAAGTGACAAGCCTTCATTCTTTTGTGATGGAGAGAAGGACACTTTGTTAAATTTTGAATAGAACAGCGAACATTTGAACGAAATTTCTTTGTTTTATTTTTACTCTTTCTGTCCCATTTTGACTCCAAATCAATTTTATTTTTACTTTTGTACTTTTTATTTAGAGAAATTCAGCTAGTCTATGGACAAATAGTTACACTCACGTTCAACTCATACTATAATGATGCACACTCGCTGATACTATAACTTAGTCTTCCAGCCTATAATAGGTAATAAAACTTATTTATTTTCCAGAAATATACCAAACCTTATAATACGTTGAATTTTAAACACTTCACTGAACCAAGAACACACGAGAGTTAAAACATATCCTGTTCGATCATCCAAAAGACCGGCTACTACACATCAACTCATCAACTAATACCACCGCGTCACATTTCATTTACTACTTTGTTCCTCTTCTCCAAAGTGACTTCTCTCTTTCATCCAAATTTACGGAAACAGAACAACGAGAGCAAGACGCACGTGCGTGCAATCGATGAGGCAGAAGCGAATTGATGCACCTCGATGAGGGAAAACGAAGGAAAGACAGATGCCATGGTAACCACGCAACAAATCAAGCTCATTTGAGCATCACTCTGGCGTAAAAAGGGGAATCGCACACGCATGCGATTCTGCGGAGAATCATCCGGATCAATCCTTCGCCGGTCGAGGAATTCCAAAGGAGGTGAATTTCTCCCCTTCGTCTCTCCCTCTCACTTGGCTGTGGCTGTCTTTCCAATTGTCCGACGTATCAATTTGCGGATTCTGCGTTGCGTGTGTAGAGGGGAATGAAATAGGGTTGATACTAACACTATACGGAGAGGTGAACGTGACGGGTTTGCTTATTGGTGAAGTGAAAGCATGATTAAGATTTGTATACTATTAGAATGCGGTTGGCCTATTGTTGTAATGAGTTTCGAGAGGATTCGTAATAGTTCATTTGTTTACGTATTAGTGCTAGACGTATTACGATGGCAGTTCTACTTGCTGAAATACAATAGAATGGAATTCCAATTGCGAGTAATATATTATTGAACGAACGAATATACTTCATTTTATAAGTATTACTTCTATAAAGCTACATTTACATTTATAACGGACAGATTTCTTCTACGGCAAACAATTTCTCAATCAAAGCTTAGCAGCGTTCGATTTCATCAATTCTTATTGAAATGGCTTTAATAAAAAATCGTTTACTCATGCGAAATTTCGTAGCATTCAGGAGAGAGAAAATTGCACGTTTCGTATGAAGAAACGAACGGATAATATAAATGAAACTGAGGGAAAAAGTAACCTCGTTCTCTTTGATCCTTATCTATAGGTATATGCATTGCAGTGATGTAATCGATATAACCTACATACCGGAAACGGATGTTTCTGGCATCAGTAGGTGCGATGAGACGAGTTTAATTGCTTAATTTCCTGCGAGGCGCGTTGCCGATGCCTTAGAAAGTGAGTATATAGACGTGCGGAGGGAAAAGAAGAAATAGTAACGGAGGAAGGCGATCGCATCGCAAGCAAACTTTTCTTGATGAAAAATCGTTTCTCGTTTCGATTTCTAAACTTCGCTAATGTGTATTTTAATTTGAAGAGACAGGCCATTCATTATACTTTTTCGCAATACCAACTTGATGGTAAAGCACAGTTTGCAGTTAGTTTTAGTGACTGAATTTATTGTTTGAGAACTAGCTGTTTCTTGAAATTTCTGAAATTCATTTGGAAATGTTCTCTCACATCTTGTCAGACACGTGATGGATTAGCTCGTGTATCGTAAGATGGATTTCGACTAAATGTATCCAGATACATTATTTCATAAAACAAGACTTAAACCATTTGTAAAATATGCAGCCCACAAATCACTATTATATATCAATGCTATATCGCTCTGGATAAACTCATCCAATTGAAACAAGCGTCGCTCGCACGTTTGATTGCCATCAATGCATTCATCCCGCCAACAAGTCCAACTCCCACAGTAAACTTAGAAAATCCAAGTTATAGCTTCTCTCTCTCTCTTACTCCTTCCAAGCGCGAAGAAGCCATGACCGAGTGTCGCGTATACCGGAAACCGATAACCGAAGAGAGAAACCGAGAAAGTACAGCTTGCTCTCTCACGCAAACTATCAAAATTGCAGAATGCACTTTGCACGCCATGTAGAGCCGTATGTACGTGAGCCTAACGAACTTGACAGTTAGCGTCGGCGCCTGTAACGCGCGCTTGTAATCGAAGTCACACGAGGTATAGAGAGCTAGAGAGAGAAGTTCGATCGCGGCGCCAGCAGTTTGCCTCGAAGGCAAACACGTTGCTGTCGACTAACGGCTGATTTTGCATGTATGCGGCTTTGGGTTTGATGCAGCGGAGACGGCCTTTGTTTTGAGTTTGGTTGCTCCGTGGTGATGCTGGAGTGAGTTGCAGTGTTTTTTCGAGGATTATTTATGAAACTATAGTATACAGTTTAGTCGTATTTTCAGGAATATAAAGAATAAATGTGGCTTTTACGGTTTTTAAATCACTCAGAGTATTTGCATTTTTTACAAAGCTTTCCGAACAATATGGCTAGAATTTGCTATGCATAGAGAAATATTATTCTTTGAGCGACAATATTTTTACTTGGAAATCGATCTTTATCTCGTATCAATAAATACAGGACATTCAACGTCACCTACTGTATGCATTATTTTCAACTTTCTTTCAACTGCGTCCATATACTTCCTGCTTATATGTTTCGCTCGCATTTCACATTAGTATTGAATGCACCTGAGGAATAATGTATGTGATAAAATAGACGGCCCTTCGCGACTTTTCACTTGGGTGATGCCTTTGCTCATCCCCCATGGAACAATACGCACAGGGACAACTGCGTCGAAGAATATTTAAGTGAATTCAAGATGTTTATCCGGCTGACAGTAATATATTCTTATTTTTCACACTGACACGAAACGATAGGTTTGTTGTACCGAGAAATTGAGTGATATGGAACTTGGCGTTGATGATTTTGAAAATAGAATATTATTTGCGAAGGGATGATGATGTCAACTTTAATGCCCTTGTGACCTAAAGGGTATTTTTTTGTTGTTCGGTTTGCAGGGAATTTATAAGATTATCTGCAGTAGCGCATTTTTAATTATTTCGAAGTGGAATATATTGGGGATCATATTTGCATGGATTAGAGGCAAAGAAATTTTAATACCCGTCAGTTTGAATAATTAATCTTTTAAACCTTTTTTTCCTACTTTCTGAGACGATGAACGCTTTTGTAGTGACAGAGTCGATAATAATAAAAGGTTACTAGCGTTTGAAATAATAAGGTGCTCTATATTTACGAGAAAGAAAATTACGCCCTTAGAAGGCCCTCACAGAACAGAGTAAAGACTTTTTACATATTAGTCAACTTGTACGTAAAATGATGCACCTGATGCCTGACGTAATCAAATCTATTACTACTTGTGTATTCTCGGAGGACCAAATTTATGTCTAAATAATTTTTGTTTCCACCAATGATTCCATTATCAATGGAGGCTACATAAAAAATCAAAATGACTTCTACTATTTTGATTAAACCAAAAATTATAACTCAAATAACATTAGCAAATAAAATCATGAATTCAAAAATTATTCACTCAAGCGAAGTTTAAAATTCAAACAAACCATTCAAACAGAGTTCACTAGTAAAAGAACGTCAAAAGGCAAACCGTCGCACTGTCACCGCGAAAACGCAAAACGAACGAGTACACAGGTCTAATCAAATAAGCATTCCCAAGCCAAACCAAAGACTCGCGAGTCACGCCCGCAATTCAATCTTCTTTTTGCTCCGACTCTGTCGGTACGCGAAGTTTACGAGTCTCGTGGCTTTTCCGCGAAAAAGACAATTTCATTCGTCGGCGGGTCGCTCGTTAATTACGATAAAAAGGGACCTAGGGAACGTCGGTGATGTGATTCAGTGTCGTCGAGATGTTTTCGATGCAGATTCTGGGTAGGGTATACGTAAGTGGCGACGTTTATTAACATGGAACGTTTCACTGATTCGCTTAGTGGGAAATTTTGAAAGCGGTTGGGTTTGAAGGGATGCGCACTTTTTTGAGAGCTTTTTCTACGAATTGGGTAGACGAGATAAATGTCGAGTAGTTGGTTTTTGAGTGTAGTAGTGCTGGTTGAATGTTAAGCTTTCAAGCCACTGGATCTGTGGATGTTTTTGTTGATTTTTTTGTTATATTTCGACAGATGTTAAATCCTCGTGTAAATATGTTTTTATTCGAAATAAAACATTATTTTTTCACTTTCACGAAAATTGTTACATTCGACGTGAATATTTCCAGGAAAACAAAAAATATTCATCATTTATTTTTGATTTCCAATTATTTATTTATTTATATTCGGACTTGTAAATTTACATAGCTCTGGAAGACTCTTAATTACGGGAGTGGTTCGAGAATTCAGTAACACAGAGGATTCGATTTTTCACTTCGATATTTTCCAGTTACGATTTACAACGTTTCAATACCATCGCTCTTATCGGAATTCTAAAATCTACATTTTTTTATAAAAGCTCGCCATTAGATAAATGGAAGATAAAACCCACGTTTACACGTGTAGCTTCTCTGCGATCAGTCAATCAAAAAACAGCTATACAACAAACTGTACAGTTCAAGCTGGAAATCCCAATACAAACGACATAATAAATACCGCGTTAAAGAGAAACTAAAATATTATTTTGTCCAGCGTGTAATACACACAATCCACAAGATCGAAACATTAGCGCACGCGAACCACTACTACGTAATCGAACGTTCGCGTGTCTCGATCGTCGTGTAGCTACAAATTCCAGCTGTTGTTTTATAAACCACCGGCAATTCACAACCGATGTCTGGATACTATCACCGAAAACTCGCGTTCATCTTCCCTCGAGCGAAATTACGGTGTTTTAATTTCACGCCGAGTTAGTTGGTGAGGAGAAAAAAAAGGCGCGGAATTAGATCTGGCAACAGTCTTTCGAGCACGAACTTCATTCTTCGAGTCGGGAACTCATTTTCCTCACGCGAGGATGCATGGGAGAGAAAGAGTATCGGTGTGGGTAGGAAAGGCAGCTGGATCGGAAATTAAGACTGGAATAGGAGCTGTTATTCAGGCAAATAGGATTGTTTTGAGCTATGTGATGAGTCTGCTGAACGAGAGGCTTTTGTTTAACGAATTTGATAGGGTTGCCGTTTGGAATTTTATGCGTTTGCTTTATAAAGAGAGTTGATACTGTATAAGAGATTACTTTGTATTGCGTAGATTATAACTGTTTATTTATGCAGGTTACTTAAAGGTTATGTTTAAGATTATTCAATAAAATGTGTCGGATCGTTGGGCGAATTTCGTACATCATGTGCCGGTTTAAAGTATTTGTCTCTCAACGTGTGCTTCATCGACTGGATTAGATTGTAATCAAAGAGGACAGAGTTTAGTGAATATGCAACGTGTGGACCAACTTCTGGGGACGAACTTTAAGATGGGTTCCGGAGTCGCGTACGCAACATGTACTTGAGTGTGGTTGAACATCAGTTAACCTCTAGAAGTTACTTGCTTAACGCAAAAGAGAATTTTTAATTGATTTTAAATTTTCGAAAATTTTTTAAAACAGTGCTTTATGACAAATCAAATAGAGTATCATTACAGTGTATAATCTCTAAGAATTATTGCGTTTCTAGAATATTTCCACGAATAAATTCAATAAGATTATTCAGTTTTTACTACGGAATGTCAAACATAGACTTACGTGTTAGAAAGATACAGCAACATAAGGGTTAACATTCAACTCACCTGCAACAGAGAAAATATCAAAACGTTTATAAAATTATTCTATTATTATTAAAAATCCAAAAATTGTATAAATGGATTGTGTAGTGTACGTGTAAAAAATGTCGAGATACAAGTTATAATCAATTAATTATTAGGCAAAACGAAAAAATCTTTACAAACATTCAAATTCTTTCATTCACGAGTACAACCAAAGAAAATTCCCAAGCAAAAACTTCTAGTAAAGCTGTTCGTTCCCATAGCACCGTCAACCTATATTAGGTAATACGTAATAACAGCATCCCGACCAGCTCGCCACGTATTTCATCGAGAAATTAGTGGCGCGCAACAGCGAGTGAGAGTAGCCACTACAGCTCTCCTTTCTTTCGTGTCTGCAAAAGCTCGCGGAGCTCGTCGAAAAATTGAATCACGTTATCTCACAAAGGCAGCACGCACTAGCTCTTTCTCACACCGATGAAAGCAGTGGTCCGTCGCGACCATACGTATAAACTTTTATCCGCTCGTCCCAATTTCATTTTCGCGACGTACTATGTGCAGTGTATGGGACATCGCTTTTTAGAGAGGAAAATGTCTAGGTGCTGATGGTTCCGAGTGATTGTAAAGAATTGTAGGGTAGTTATATGTTTTATCTCGTTGATTTTAATGCCAATCATAAAGAGCCATTATCACAAGAAAACTTGAATGTGATTTAATAAAATTTTCCTTCAAAGGACATTTGCTGTCTAGCGTATAAATGGATTGAGTCATAAGAGTTTTAATATCAACTCGAATGATTGAAGACAGAATTCAATTTTCTAAAAGGCAGAGCTAATTAAGGAGAGTTCAATCAGAGCTAATTGCAAAGAGTATTCACGAGGCTGGAAAAATGCTACCTTAGAGGTAGATGAAAGCTTGAAATGAGCTTATGAAATACCGAATAATATTTTTGCCGAATATAACTCTTTGAGCCAGTATTTTTATCTAAACAAAATTGACAGTGTAGGCAGCTTCTATTCTTAACGTCAAATATTCATTTATTTTTGTTCATAAAATACGATCACGTATTAACATAAAAATATATTGATGTCCACCTGTATAATATAATCGTATAGCTATATTCTATATGCTACCTCTATATATCTCTTGCAAAAATGGGGCAATATCACAACAATAGATCGCAGCCTCGATTAACAGCACAGCCATTTTCATAAACCGTGTCTATATCGGCGGCGAACGCGACGAATGGCCAGTCGTCGATCATAATAGCCTCGGCACATTATGATTGAACGGCTGGAGTGCGCTCGGGTAGATAGAGAGTCAGTTGGGAGTAGAGCGAAAAAAAATATAACGAACGAGCCACCGCTGCGTATGTGTATTTGATGGGAATCGATAAACGCAAAATGACATAGAAAATTGTATGTATATCCAGGGCGAATCAACAAGTCAATGGCCAGCCAAGGACGAACTGAGATGAGCGAGTTATATGTGTGATGGGAAAGATACGAGATGAGGACCGAAAAGTAATTTGTTGTAATTCGAGTTGGATGGGATGATGGGATGAGCGATAAATTGTGTCAATATTTGTCGAGAAGAGATCGAGAGCTAAGACAGTTTTTCGAGAGGAGTGTTTCTTTTGCTTTAAGTTGGTTTTACCTTTTTACTTGGAAGTATAACTTGGAAGTATATAGCTGATAGTAAAAACAATTGATGGTTAACTGAATAAAGTTTTTAGGATGTCATTTATCTAGTCAAAACAATGCAATGAGAAAAGTTGTGATAGAATTCGAGTTCGAGGTACAAAGACCAATTAGAATAATACAATCACTTTTCTGGAAACAATAAATAGTGTAGTATTATATTCGTAGAATTATACGATTATTATTGTACTATTGCGTTCGTAGAATTCTACGATTATTATTCTTGGAACAAGAAGCATCGAAAGAGTAAATAAGGTAATTAAATTTTCTTTTATATAAAGATGATAATTCAAATACTGTACGTGCAGCTGACCTGGTTTCAGCCCTGCCTATTTTTATGTTTCTCAATCGAATCCGATGCTTCCATTTTTAAGAAAAAAAATAGCATTTCCTCATTTTTATGCGCACGACCGCGTTTCGGGAGAGCCTTATCTTTTCGTCCTCGAAAAATATGTGAGATAGGATATCATATTCAAGTTAACTAACCAAAAACAGAATTTGAAAATCGAAAAAATCAGTTTCTAAATTTGACGATTTGAAATTTATATTGATATTAATTCATTTGAAGTTTCAGATTTCTCTATACAGAAGCGATAATTACTTATACTTTATCGAAGAACTCTCGTCGAACTTTCAAGTACGTTAATTAATCACGAAAAAAGCAACATCAAGCATCATCGACAACGAAACCTGCATGATGTAAATTCAATCAAGTTTTCAACTCGAGAGCACTCGAGAAGAACTTTTCGAAGAAAATATTTTCCTTCCCAAATAGAAAATTCAATACTACAGCCCCCGCGCAACAATAAGCTATACACACTGTGCCACTTTCGCCTTCCCAATATACATACCTCCCCACCCAAGATACACAATCACGGAAAAAGAAAATGCCACTCGAAACTGCATAGCTGTATACTCTGCATATAAGTCGCATATATAACTAGAAAAAGCTTCGACTGCCTATGTGCGACGTAGCGTTGTAGCATCATAATCGCACGAGGTCGTGGCAATTGGCGCAGTTTGCCAACGGATCTCCCGACAATGACTGATAGATGCTGGAAAGCTATTCTTTTTCCTACCGCGCACCGACGCGAATTCGCGTTGCGAACTTTGCAAGCTCGGCTTTGTTTTGCGAACGAAAACTGGTTTTCGAAGCGGCGTAGGAGAGAGATGGAGGAAGAGATATGACGAGTGGATGGAAGAGAGATGAAAAATTATTAGTTTGATGGAGCTTTGGATGTGGAGGAAAGCTGCGCGAGCTTGAATTTCTGTTGTTTGTCGTTTTATTGTACGAGTTGTTAAACTATGCCTAGTTATATATTGGAATTTTTGCGTTTTATATATGTGACATTAATTATAATTTAGCGAGTAGTAGGTGGATTATGAATTTGATTTACGGTTAAATTATACGTATAGGCTGGTTTAAATTTATGGCCTAGTGGCATTCGAGCTCACTCATCCGAATTATTAACAATATAATTAAAATTGAATTACTGTAAAAAATTTAAAAATCGTTGAATATAGCTGGATCTATCAATTATACATGAATGGATAATATTTCGTAAAACATTTCAAAAGCAATCGCATCAAATGCAGGTATAAAAGAATCTAAAAAACAAGGCATTTTTCAACGGAAATTTTCACATACCAAAACATTCCACTCATTACTCTAAAAGTGCGCAAGCTCCAATTTTTCCCCAAAATGCATTTGTCACACTCATCCGCTTGGCGCATGTGGCTATACTGACAAAATCTATAACATTTTAAAAGCTCTGCACCCCACTGTTGCTAAGCGCTTCCAGCCATTATCAGAGCGTTGATTTCCAAGTTCGGCAATTAGTTATACGCTCTCGTAAATCAATGACGTGCACTCGATGAATCCCGTGAAATCTAATTAGCGTCCAATACTTATAAACGTATACCAAGTGCGAACGACTCTAATATCCACAAGCGTTATCAACAACAACAACGGCAACTCGACTTATACACAAAGCCGTGCAAAGCTCGGCCAAGTGAATATACAGCAGAAAAATCATGAAAACGCGCGCGACCCGGTATTATCAGAGCAGAGGACTACCCCCACACAGCTGCTGCAGCTGTGGGGGAGAAAAAGCTCCTAGTAGGGAGGAAGCGGGATGAGAGAGAGAGAGGAAGAGTTGAATACGCGCGCGCGCGTTGACGTAGTCGCGCGTCGTCGGGAAAAGCGGGACAGTAACCTTTCGTCGACCCAATTCCGCGAGCGGCAGTAGCGCCGCGTAACGGGGTGAACGCTTCGAGCTATAAAGGCACAGGCGGTAAAATCCTACTCTCGTGCACTGGCTCTTCGACCAGCCCCGATCGTTCGCGCAATGCGTGCGTGGGTGCAGGCATATATGGTATGCGTTGACGAGAAAATCTTGCTTTATCGAGGGCCATTTTTCGAGTTCTTTGATCTGTATATGGAGATTCATTGCTTGAGATGAGTTCAGGGGGTGTAAAGTTTAGTTTTTATATAGAAATTGAAATGCGGTAATATGTTAACAATTGGAATGTTGGGATGTATGAAAAGTAAGTTTTGACTAATTATAATATAGGTGAACTCTTGAGAGAGTTGAATTGCTAGAGGACTTTAGTTTCAACGAAATTCAATCCTACTTGATGAATCTCTTTAAATGGAAAGCGAGATGTTGACGATTAGTTACTTCTTTGGAGGAGTAATAATTTGAGTAGAGATTAAGAGTGCTGTGAAACTTTTGGAACTTTTTGCTGAGGGGAAAAAGTATGTATATACTTTTACAAGTGTGTAAGAACGTGTAGTAGATCGTTATCTTATTCGTGACTTTATTTTTCTTGTCGCAACTCTAATCCAGTATCAATAAAACGCAAGTTTTGTTATTTCGTCTTGTAATATAATTAGAGAGAACTAGTACCATCTAGTACAAACATCGTTTTAGTGTCCATCATTTGTACAGAAATTTTAAATTACTTATAATAATATTATTATGCATTTAGCAGTTGTCTAAGTCCAAAGTTCGGCTCTATATACCTAAACAAAGTTCGTAAGGATCTAATTTTGGTTTATAACTGCAGTGCCTGGGGCTTATTACTTGTGTGCGGAACTTAAGGAACAAAAATAAATATTTTTATTGTACGCATAAAGACAGAAAATCATTGTTTTAATTTTGTACTGTGATAAATTCTTGAATAATAATACTAATATAAGTTTTTGGACTGTATTCTTCGGCCGCTTATCCAATATCAAATATAGAATTATGACCCTACATTATTTTTTACGATTCTCACCTGAATTTCGTGGCTTTTTTAAAATTCTTTCGGACTTTAGAATATTCTACCGTTTAATCGATATTTTTACAAAATGAAATCGATAAATTATTCATTAATATTTTAAACCAATTAATATTATACAATATATAAGTAATAAAGTTCTTTAAAAATGATGCTGCTCCTGTCCGAAACAGAGTTCGTTCATTTTGAAATTATCAAGTAAAATTCGGTCATCGAAATATATTATAGTAATATTCACTGCATTGCTAATGTGCAATTATCCCAGATTCAAAGCGCAAACCCATGAATATCAAATTTAATTTATTTTAAAAATATATTTTAATGGCCCAAAATTACGATTTACGCTTTAATCTACATTCAAATCCCAACTAAAACGTATTTATCTCCCTCATTACCTCAGCCAGTGTATATCTTTTTTCCTATATTTATACGTATCCACCCGCACAACGTAACACCCAAAACCTTCTCCCTAAATCCACAAATAGTTTACCAAATGCACAGCAAAGGTATTTACGAAGAAAAAGCGTCCAATAAATCCGCAAATATACACGCGTCGAAAAGGCAATACCGGTGGTGTACAGCTGTACAAAGTGCAAAAAAAAAAATTTAGCGGTAACGAGCCCGGCGAGTCAACGAAAATTTCCACGGGCAACGCGGCGTTTTATCGAGCAAACAGAGCCGCGCAAACAGGCGTTAATCAGCAGTAGCGTCTGGCTGTGTTATATAGTGTGAAATCGTTGAGCGCATTTGGCTTTGCTTTATCCAGTGGAACGACGTGTTACAACGCGATGCTACCGACACGCGTGTATAAACGGAGTTTGAGTTGGAAATCGTGCTGGTATTATAAATTATATGACCGGTCGCCGTTACTGTGGTTTGTTTAAAAATTATTATAATATTTTTCTTCAATATAGCGACCAAAGCAATACTTTAGAATAATAGACAGAATTTTCCACGAAATCACAGCGCGATATTGCAAAGCCGCTGCAAGTTTTCTGTCGTATCAAAAAAGAATTCATCTCGACGAAATTAATTTTCATTCCTCCCCACACGTGTATCCAATCTCTTCAGTCGGAGCAAAATTAAAACTCCTTCACCGTAACGGAAACGAAATTTCGTTTCGCTGCGGATGGGTCAGCACAGCTGCGGTATACATCCGACTATATACTGGAAATCAGGAGTGGACGCGAGGATATTTACCGGAATTTATATTGCCAATTATGAGTGCAAAGCGGATATGGCCGCGCGGCCGAATTAATAATGCACTTTAATTTTGCGAGAGAGCTAATATTATTCTTTTTTTCATGAGATTCAGCAGTGGAGTATAGAAGATCCTATCGGGAAAGCACTTTCGAGAAACCATCGTTCATTCCGCGAACGGAAGAGCATAAGATCGAAGCCGAGCTCGGCAAGCTGAAGGACTAAAATCGATGCGGTGATATATAAAGAACGGGTTCGGGAGTTTTATTATTTTTTGAAAAAAAATTACAGTTTTGATGTATGCTTTCTCGCATATATAGGTTTCAATCTTTATTTTTCGAGGTAAAAAAATAATACGAACGATGTGGGAAACGTGTTTCGACATCGTAAATTATTCGAAGAAGATAAACAAACCGTTAAACGATATTTTATAACTATATTTATGCACGGCAATGAAACTGTAGTAAAGTTATGCGTAATTTATGGACATACTTATAGCTATTATTACAATATATATATGTGCCGCATATAGTTTATCTAATTCCTATAAGTTGAAATATCGATTCAACGGAATATCCAAAGCGGAAATTACTCTTCCGTTACACCGACGCAGCTGCGCCGCTTATCAGTCATAAGTTTAAAGCACTTCCGATTATGGCTACATGTACAGAGAGTGTGATTTGTAATAAATGTGAGGTTGCCTTCCTCGATGCTAATAAATCTGGAACGATTTTTTGCATAACAAAATTATCAGTCGTAATAAAGTTACCACAAACTTGTAAATATAAATATTGAATTATTAAAAATGTTAAAATAAACACCATAACCACTCGTCTACAGTAAAACAGTTAACTATATATGTACAATTTCACACTGTTCAGTAAAGCTCCAAAGTATTCAAGCAGAATAATCACAACCTCGTTTACGTATGCAATCAGGAGTAGAGGGAGTAACGACTAATTACAGTCATCAAAGTGTCACGCCTCAGTATAATCTGACAAATCGAGCACAAGCTCATTCATTCACTGGAAATACATCTTCATCCCTAAACGAATTAACACCAAAAAAAACAATAACAACAAAAAGCCAGTCCCTTATATACAAACTGAATCTAGGTGAAACGCTTAACCGCCTTTAAATAAAACTACCATCAATTACCCGCTTCTAATTTCTACCCAGGAGCGCGCAAATAATCCGTCTTTAGCTTAAACCCCCCCTCGTCAGCAAATCGCTCAATTTCATCTCATAATTCACGCAGCTTGCGTATAAATTCAGCAACACGAGAACAAGCTCGCCATACACCTCTCGATCTTCGAGTAAATATTGTTTTAAAAACCGACGTAGGATGGGAGGGGGAAGATTATATACCTTAGGGCCCCTCGACTAATACGACGCAAGTGGCTCTTATCAGTCAAGAGTGTTCTGGAGAACCTTTCCCAGCGGCGGAAGGGAATATCGCGACGCAACCCCCCGTGTAATCTGCTCGTTTGTCTTTCGTGGCACGCGCTGGATTCGTCGTCGTCGCTTGGACCCTGGAGAGGTGCACAACCGTCGAGAACATCGCTCAGCGATGAGATGTGGTATATACACTGTGTACTAGCTACGATGCGCGTATACGTATGAGCGATTATTCGCCGGAAGTGGAGCGGGTTTACGATGGATTGAGCTGGAAGGTGGTGAAGGGGTGGGTTTTTCTTTTTGGATTTGTGAGATTTTCGATAGAATATTGGATGCTTTGGTGATGGTAGTTTTTATTGGAGAATTGTTTGCGTTGTTCGGATAATTGAAGCGGCCCGGTTTAGATGTTTATTGATGATGGAAGAATGTGGAATTTTGTTTGTCGCAATTTTTTGATCGAATGAATTAACAAGTTTTCTTGAAATAAGGTTAGTTTTAATTGTTTCCTTTAATACAGAGGAAGCTTTGTAATAGTAAAATTTTCAGTTATGTAAAAATACGTTAAAAGCACGTTTGGAGGTGTTTGGAGTTCGAATCTGTGGTTTCAGAAAATGTCCATATGGATGTTTGTATGTATGTATATTGTAATATCTCTGGAACTACTCCGGCAACATCAATACCAGTTTTTCCATTCAGTATGGATAGATGAGATATTTACAACAAAATATAAAAATACCTATATTCTCGATTAAGAATTTTACTTATATTTTTAATCGCTATGTTCAAACTAAAAAAACACGTAGGTTCCTCCAAACTAATTTATTGTTCCTATATATACCTTATATTGTTTAAGTGTATACCGACGCTATATGGCGAAGTGGTTGAGCCGCACCTCGGACGATCGTCGAAGTTAAGCAGCATTATAGCTGCGGTTAGTACTTGGATGGGTGACCGCTGTCGATGCTTGTGAGACTTTGTGTAATTGCTAAGGTGTTGTTTCACACTCAACAAAGTGAGTGGGTGGTATGTGGAATGCTCAGATTTAATATCTAAGCCTATACGGAATGTGATCTAGATATTCAATTAGAACACGTATTCAATATATCGACCATCTCGGAGCGGGTTTTTTTAATTAGGATTTATTCCACTGGGTTTATCTATAGATTTTCCTTGATTTACAGGCATAGTTATGGGCGAATACGAGTTGGAAGAAGATTGTAAAAAGACTGGTAAAAAAAGGTCGGAATGAAGTTGGTGCAGGAAATAGAAGATATATGAGACACTTGCTGGGAGGCTGCAGATAGATAAACCCCGAATATAAAATACGTTGATGTATTTTATTTGCATTTTTTAACTTATTTTCCGAGCTCTATAGTATTTTTGTGGTTTTTCTTATTTGATTTGACGATGGCTAAACTGTACACCAAAAATAACCCTACACTCTACACGAACAAATTTTTGAATAAAAGTGAAAAATTTCTTTATCTTGGATTTGCAACTTTTAATATATAGAAATATTTAAATACGTGCCTTATAAGCATGATATATATCATAAATTGTATATTTGTCGGTCTTATATATCAAATACAACTGTAACTGTTATATTATCTTTGTGTATACTATCTTGCTTCTTCATATTATTGACATGACTAAAGTAAAAGATAGATTCCAACGTAATGCAACTTATCTGTATCTGACTGCAGATGAAAAGATATTCGTACTGTCGTTCACGAGTACGTAATTCAATTACGAAATCGAGTGGAGCGGAATAATAAAAATAGAAACGAAGAAGTGGAAATTCAATCGATTTCGAGAGGTAACCAAACAATAATTCATCTTACTATCTGTTATATATAATTAATTAAAAATGCTTTCAGTTATAACAATCGACTTTTTATACTCGTCATCATACAGAAAAGATAAAATTAGCGTTTAGAACGTCAGAATATCATCCGTTGTTACTTTAAAACATCAGATAACAATCATGTTCCTTAAGAACAGTTAACAATCTGCAAGTCACCACAACGTCAAAATATTCAACCATACAAAGTATACGTCAACTTCATTAATATTACTTTTGACATACCCTTTTCCAATAAAAAAATCCTCCTCCTTCAAAGAAAACCGTCTCCACAGCCGAAAAAATTCAGCCTCACCCGCGCCGACGAGAAAAGTACATACTCAAACCAAAACACCGCGAACGACCGCGACGACAACAAACTGCACCTCATCGAGCGACTGCGTGACAGAGCTTAAACGGCGTGTAATGTACGTACGAGTAGTAGTAGTAGTAGTAGTAGTAGTAGTGGTGGTGTTGTCAATCGTGAAACATCATGACTCATCGAGGTTATGTGTACCTTCATGGCGAGACGACAACACCGTGACTGCAACACAGCTATATATAAGTAGTAGTACAGCAGTAGTATACGTCGGACCGATCAGACACACTGGGAGAACTAAAAGCACGCTAGTCGCAACCGCTCGCTAACGCACCCCACGTATTACTGCCTCGGTGAGTCGCGAGAGCCGATGAACGCTGGCGCATGCGCGAGTCTCTTTTCCAACATCAGCCCCTTCCACTTTTCCTCGATATATATTATCCAGAAGGGTGAGAGGGAGAAGCTTTGAAAGCTCGGCTACTTGGAAGGGGGAAGCGGGTTAAAGCGGGGCAGAGGGAGGAGGGCATGGAAGTTCGAGGGGTGAACGAGGTGTACGAGCGGGAGTAGGACAAGACGAAGTGAGAGGTATAGATAGGGGGACGAATGAGTGAGAGAGAGAAAAGTAGTTAGGAATAAAGTATATATATATGCATCGCTAATAATAATGATCGAAACGTGCATTGTTGCAGGAATGTATCGGTTTCTGCATCTTATTGTTGAATAATGTACATATCTGTGCAAGTTATGAGAAGAATCGATGCAATAATATTGGATGTAATTGTGGAGCTTTTGTAAGTTTTTTTTTCGAAATCGATTCACGCTTTTGTGATATTTGCGATGACGCGACTCTGCACATGAACAGCAGTGTTTGAAGTTTGAAGGCTGGTGAGTTAGCAGACTGTTGGACACATGGTGCGCAAGTTCTGATAAACGAAGCAATTTTAGTTTTTGCGTTAATAAAAACGCGGCATAATTGACGGAGCTTCTGGAGTTTGAAGAACATGTGTTGGGGAAGTGTTGGACACATGATGCATATTCTGGGAAACGAAGCCTGATAAATTTCCGAAACTAGTTGTCGGGGCTCAAAGTGTAAAGTTTGATCTTATACTATCGGCAGTTTAATCCATACTGGAATTACATGGATAATAAAGCTTATATTCTCTGTAATTAATGTTTTCTGTGCAGGATACATAAATAAAGGGGTCGTTGATGCTTTTTCCCGATGACGTTGCAGCGAATGAACGGTTTTCAATAACTCGTTTGGTTGGCTGTTTTTTTTTCTCTCAGTGACAAAAAGAGTATTTAATTCGAGTGTTATCGATGTTAGTTCCCTCGATTGATTCCAATAGAATAGGAAGTATTATTTCGAAATAGAGCAGGTTATGTCGGTCAAGATACAATGCCCAAATCAATATAGTATATATAATCAAATAAAGCAATGACTTATTGAAAAAAAATGTTGGTACAGTCAAGCTAACCTCTTCCATCGATTCGAAAAAAAAAAAAAAAAATTATAACCCAGCAGGGAAAAAATTGGAAAGCATCTCGTGGTCAAATCTGAGGCCGCAGGTGGCTAAATAGAAGCCATGTCGTCAAGGGAGTAGAGGGACTTTTTTTAAGCTCGAACCGCTCATCCAGCGACGGCATCATCGTGTCGATCGACCCCCGATGCACAAAAATAGCAATATCCCTTTGTCGCTTTTCCCTTGTAATTCGCCGATCAAAACGCCGGTTGCTTGCGCGCGTCCACTAACCGGGAGGAAGGAAGAACGACGTTAGTCTCTCGCGTTTTATTTGCTCGAAAAAATATTGTTGACTATCTCTTCTCTCGTTGAAATAGGGTCGAGGTCGACGGAGTAATCGATTTTTCGCTTTTGAGTTTGCAACCAGCTAAAATTCCAAACAAAGCTTCTGGTTCTATTGTTCGTTTGTTATTTATCGAACGGTCTAATGGATTTTTAAATGTTGTTTAGAAAATCAATACATCTCTCAGCTCTCGATGTTTCTTATCAAAAATAAATAAATTGCACTTCAACTATACGTGTAGATTTAAACGTTTCACACTCAAATATTTATAGTATCTCGTACAGCGCGTGACCTGATTTCCGTTTTATTTTTATTCATTCGCACGCACGATGTATCCTCAGCTTTCGAGAAATTTTCATCATTTCCATTTCCTCCTTGTTTGCATATATATACCTGTACATATTTCAAAAAATGTTTCAGCATTAAAATTCATGTTTTGCATGACATGCGCGCACGCGATTCTTAATTTAAAATGCTCGCGGCAACGCAAAGAATAATACAAGTTTTTTTTCAAGTATACGTTTACTTATACCATGACACTCTGCTCATGTGCATATACTTATCGCAGTATAATATTCCGTAAAATTTCGTCTTTTTTCGCGACGTCGTATAAGGAAGCAACAAGCAAAACTAGAATCCCGACACCGAAAGAACAACATTAAAATTGCCCGCGTCTCCGGTGCATTAGTCTCTACGCGAATACGTGACGCGCCGGGAGGAAGATCTACACGGAGAAACTGACATTCGAGTTTTTCCGTCGAGCTAGTTTTTTTTCTCTCCCCCCGACTTAAAAATAGTAAAGACTCGGCATAAATTAAAGTGAAGGACTCCACACCACCGCACAACGGAATGAAAGGCTCAGCGCCTCGACACTATACATCGAGAGCGACGCTCAACAACGTGCTATCCATTTTTTGTGCATCGCCTCGCGCTTTTTGCCTTGAGTGTAGCGGTATCTCTCTCTCTCTCTCTCATGTGTGTGTGGGTGTGTATACGTGAACTATTCCGTCTTACTTTACCGCATCCATAATGGAATACATTAACGTGCACACGTCGAGCGCGCGCTTATTAGTATATGGAAGCACGTTTTAGCGTGAGAAGAATATGCGGCGAGGAAGGAAACGAGTATATATATATAGATACACGTATTATAGGGGTGAGGAAACAAAAGGGGGATGTCTGCGAGGACAGGTGAATTAAGAGATGGAGAGTTGAGGAATAAAGATGAGGAGATGAGAGAAGTTTATTGATTGACAGTTTTTGAGATTCAGAGTATTCGGATTTTAATCGTTCTAGTATAATTGCAGTGCAGATGTTTAGACAGGTAATTTCAATGTTTATAAGTGTTTAGTTTCCCCGAACTTTATCTACGAACTTTTCTCGGTGTGTTATATCTACATATATATTTTTTTAAATACGTACTCTCTAACTTTCGTACAACACAGCGGAGAGAAAGAGAGAGCGAAAGTTTTGTATGTTTTCTGATTACCGTGAAAATCGCCAATTTCCCGGAACATTTTCATTTTATAACGAATTAAAGTTTTCTTCTAACGAAATAGTGGAGTAGTTTAGAAGTTGGCGCTGCGCATATTTTACTTAATCTCTTCGTTTTGGACAAAAACAAATGAAAAACCACTGCGCGCGACACGAAGCACACAGTCCTCCCTTGTGGCGTACCATAAGGATTATCAACTTTATAACTTGAGGATTTTCCAAAGCAGCAACGCCGCTGTGACATAATTTCTCTTATCTCATCTATATATACTAATACACGACTCAAAGCAAAACCAATCGATACTAATCAAGACTCCAGCTCATTTGAGACAGTATACGAAAAAAGGGTGAGAAAACTCGAAAGGCGACCAGAAATAGTATCCGGAAAGCCTGTCGTGCATAGCAAAACGAAAATCGATCGGCCTGTGCTCTATCGCTCGTGTGCATACACACACGTGTATACCATCCCTTCTACACGTATTTTTACGTGTATATACATATAAACCAGCTTCCGTATTTACTTGTACCGCGACACGTTCCTCCTTAATTTTTGCCACGTATAGATACACGTACCGAGTGGTAGTCCTATATACCGAGTAATACGACTCGGTTGCTTTGATTGACTCTTTCTTTCTCTCTCTCTCGGTTTAGCTCAAGGAATGTTTACGCACGTGGATCGGATATTCCCGGTGAGCAAGCGAAAAGCGTCGTGGCTGTTTCTCCATCAGCCTTGCGGCTTTCCGTGCGCGTGTATTTTATAAGAAGGGGCTTCACCAGCGACGAGCTTTTATTTAATCGCCGTGATAAGGTAAACGCCGTGCGCTGGGATTGATCGAACTGGTATATACGTCTGAGTCGATCGAGGGTATAGGGAGTAGGTACTTTATGAGTTTGCTTTAATAATATAGGCTTTCGTATAAGCGTTAATTTAACCGAGCATGAGTTTGGGAAAGTGTATTGTAGAGGTGGAGGATGTAATGGTGCGATGTCAGAAACATGCGTGAATTTTGATAATAAGTTGGCTTTTAGTTTGCTAAGTTGAGAGCCTTGATTTAATTACTGGGTATAGCGCTGGGATTCAAGCTCATTTATACGTTCGAGATCGAGAGAGATTGTACGAAATATATTTTCATATTATTGAGCTGTCTAAAATTAAGTCATCAACTTTTGATGAAATATAGTTTTTTTAATGTAATTTTTTTTATCGCTTCATACTGTATAATATAAGCTCAGAATTCCTTATCTAGCTCGCATATAATTCACCGACTTTAAAAATCTGAATTCCAGAAAAATACCCCACCCGTCAAGCAGACTTTTCATAATTTCGTCCCCTCGCTCAAACACGTTCTTCTCTCCCGTCGAAATTAGCATGAAGCTTTTTAGCCGCGAGCTTTTTCCGCCTCCAGCTGAGAAACACAGAATTAAAAGGCTAAAATGGCGAGGAATATCGCGCGCTTGTGATGCGTCGTACTGTCAATTACAAAGAGGAATAAAGCCTTCTCGTCTCTACGTCGTGTTTTGCTTCTGAAGCTATACGTTTTTTCTTCTCGGCGAAAGTCAACGCCCGGCGGCCGTCGCGCGTATATTATTCTTCGGTAGACTTCAAAGCACGTGGATGACCCGCTTTTTGTTACGGCGAATTAGCATGACAGAGGTGTTCAAACAAAACGCCCTCCGTGTGTTCGTATATATGTATATTCGAGGCTTATGTGGCATTTTATGTTTCGGATATGTAGGTCGGATGAAGAACGCCACGTTTATTCTCTCTCTGTCTCTGATAGGCGACGGATGTATACGATGATGTAATACTGCCGTGTTTTCTCGTGCATATGGTTGTTGAATTTCTCATGATGTTCGACGTATTATGTAAACTGAAAGAGGAGGATTTCACGGTTATTCAGGGATTTTATAGGATATAAATTTGAAATGACGTTGCTACGTATAATTATTGTTTTTACATAGAATTTAATTCAAAAGTTTCGTAAAACATTAATTTCATGCTCAATTATACAATGGCAAGAAATATAATGCGGTACGGCATGTTCGCATTAACATTTTTAGTCATTTAATAAATTTAAATTTTATGTAGCGGCAATAAAATGTGTAATTTTATTACTTTTGGCTTTCCTTAAATTAAGCCAAGCATAATACAGCTTTATATATACCTATTACAGTATTCTCCATTCTTTTAGATTTTAATACAACGAAAAAAATTGTGCGATATTCCAGTTTCTACAGTAACCCAATTACAGAATATAAATACAAAAAAAAATAGTATTCTTTCCTTATGAATTTTCCTACTAGGTACAAGGTAAATTTATAAAAACCAGACAGTATACCGTAATTTTTTGATATTCACAGTCTGTAATTAGGTTACCAATACAGTAAATACGATAACATTTCTATCCATTCAAAAATCAGTTCACACGTAAACATTTAACAAAATAAACACAAGCTATTACTCTAAACTTCAAGCGATCTACTACATTACAACTCACATAGACGACCCGTTCAATTTCCAAGACACGAAAAACAACGATTAATCAAAATCACCTCGAGCCGTATGTATTAGAGCATTAAACAACGTTTTATCCTGCTACGTCACGAGGGATCCTCGCAAATTAGACTAGCCAAATCTGACCGTGTGCGACTCGACCGAGTCATTTACGACGAATTTTCGGACTACGGAACCGTCGTTTAGGTATATATACGCTCTGCGCAGCAGCACGAAATGTATGCAAGTCTCGCATAATCCGACTGTTACTACTGACACATCAGCTGCTCGCTTGATCCCACATCGTGTGTTTGCCAAGCGAATTTCCGCGTCGTCTCCAATGTCGTATATGTGAATGTAGAACTATAAGGGTGAGTTCTATTTTCGTTAGAGTGTAGAATATGGAAAATCTAAGGAAGGGTTAAGCTCACTGTGGATTTATACTGTATGTGAATCAAGAAGTGGGTTATAGGCTTGACAAATGAGCAGAGATTTTCGTGGGGATCGTAATTTAACATTATTAATTTTGATGGCTTCTTTTGTTGGATATCCGTGAGCTGGCAAATATGTATTCTGCAGGAAATTGCCTCTTTTATCTTCATATGTGTAATATACATTATATTAGTTCATTAAGCTAAAGTGATTCTATACGTTGCTAACCGAAAAATCAAACGTAAGTTATTCTTGCTTATGCCATTTTTGTCATTATACCAAAAATGTAAGGTTTGTCGCAATATTATAACGTAAGATTTGAAAAGAAAGCATGTATATGTATGAGAGCATAGGTCGTTTCTATTCATTCGAGGAGCCTATTATAATAAGTTAAGTAATAGGACCATTACTTTTCATTCAGGCATTATCCGTTTAAGGGAATCAGGTATCTGCACGAGATCTGCTAAGGAATTCCAAATTAATGTCAAAGAACATGAAACGCTTTAGAAATTGTCGTAGGTTCCCGGATGTATAAAAGAAAAAAGTTTCGTGCATCTAGAACATCATGGGTGATTCTGAACGTTTTGTTTGATTGTGCTATAATACTGTTATTAGTTACATTATAGAGTCATGATTATTTGACTTCATAACATACGCCTATACGAATACAGGGAAACAATCTCAAAATATTTTATGTTCTATTATCGTATTTCTTGCTGCGTTAGTTTACCGAAAACGTATACACAAATCGATTTCCTCGTAAAAGAAGACGTGAATATATTATTTCTTTACTCTCTAATAAACACACAGAAAACGAGTTAAATTCTTGCTCAGAATCGCCGTCGCTCCGTTATTAAAAGCTAAGAACCAGCTCATCCGCGAGAACGACTCCCTAATTCATTTATATTCGCGAGAAAAAGCCGAGCTAAACGAGAAGGCAAAGGCATCCCCGGCTGCGTTATAGCTCGTCCTTATATAACGACGACGCAGCGCGGATATTAATGAAATTGTAATGGATATACGAGGCGCTTTTAATCACAAGCCATACTGTGAAAGTCAGAGTGAAAAAAAAAGAAAAAAAAAATAGACGCGTGTTGTCGTGCATGTTCATGCATAAAGATCGTAACGAGCGTAATTGGATGCAACTGGAACGGGGTAGTGGCGTTGGATGAACAGCCGTGAACAAAGAAGTCCCTTCGGCCGATGTACATTACTCTACCTCGGCTGTAATAAATATTGCTGGGAGAAGGTATAGACGAGGAAATCGATATATTCATCGTAGAGAGGCTGCGGGACGGATTTTATTAGACATTTAATTAATTACGCCGTGGATAGTTCGGGGAGGGCATATACTGCGGTGAATAATGGATTTTATCAAGTATTGTGTGTGTGTGTGTGTCTGGTTTTATTGTTTTTGGCTCTGAATTCCACGTCGTAATACAATCCGAAAGCAGTTAAAATCAATCCAAGAGTTGCTGATAGTTTATATTTCCGATCTGTATTGGAAATATCCACTTTTGCCACTAACAATAGTTGAAATATTGCCGATGAAAACTTTCCAAAATCATCGGAGAAGCTGTATTAAAAAAAAAATCGACATACACATCAAGCCTCGTTCCAAAGTGATGGATGCGTCGCAAGTTCTTTTTGCAATCATAGTACACGCATCGCGTCTCTCTTCCAACCCGGCAGTAATTTTATTATTTTCCCAAGTGAGTTGCCGCAGTGCCATTAAAGCGTATAAAAAAGACAAAGAGAAGGAGAACCTCCCTCGGAGTAGCTTGCGATAACAACTCGTTCCTGCGCAGGTATGTATGTATATGTATATATATATATATACAGAGGGCGAGCGACCCTGGATTGCGTAATTCTTATGCGCATGGCCATTGTTTTTCTTTTTTTATTGAAAATTCAAACGGCACAACGTCTCGTGACTGGTATATGGCTCGTTTCTTTCTTTCTCTCTCTCTCTATTCTTCTTCTTCTATATTTCTTTTTTCTTTCAAAGGTTGAATGTGCTCGGTAAAGTTTACGATCCTGAATGTATTGCATGATAAACATTATCGTTTCCTTTTTATTTTGACATCGCTATTAGAAGTATTTTTGTTTGTTATCCGAGATTTACTGAAACACACATTATATCTCTTTTGAAGCTTCAAAATCCAATAGCGTAACGATTCCAGTTGTATACACTTTTCACAGAAGAATTGATTGAAAGAAAATTCAGAGCTTTTTTATTTCTACAAAATTTTCCCGCAAACGATTGTACTCCTTGCAGAGTCGAATAGACAACGAAAGAGGGAGACAGAGAGAAAGAGTCAAACAGAATAGCAGCAGATAGTGGAGTCAGCTAGAGACCGCTGCGGCTAAAGTTACGTAATCGTGAAAGCTCGGCGAAAAACGGCTCGAAAAGTGTGCGCCCGAATCGCTGAGAAAATTAGAAACGGAGATAAAGGCGGAGTCGCAGCATTAAGTAGTCTAGTCAAGCTGCAGCAGCAGCAATCCTCTAACCTTTTCTCTTTCCCATTTTTTTTTCTCTGCATTTCTATATGTATACGTGCGTTGCGTCGAGGACGCGACGATTTCCTTGCGATATGACGCCGTTCGTGTCAGAAACGGTTTTTTTTTCTCTTGCTATAATACGCTTTACGGCTGGGAAATCCCTGAGCGCTAATGAAATTTCTCCGGGATTTTTTTTCCCGCGAGTACGTGTACGCGTATACCACACTATATTGCAAGCATCAAAGCAACGATCGACCTTCAGAAGGAAATTTAATTATTGTGATGATGAACAATAGATGTCGTTAAACGGGTTTTACGTGCCGTTGTCGTTTGGTTATATAAAAATTAGACAGGAAATTGTTGTTGCACGAATTTTCTGTGAAAAAAGCTACTTTGAAAATGAAGCCATCAATGCTGATGAACCAGATAAGTAGGTTAGCTTCGTTTTCTTTTTCTCTAGTATATATAACACGTGTAAAACACTGAAGATTAAAGCTGCCACTTTTCATTGTGTAAAAGTTTCGCTCGCTTTTTTATTCATGTTTTTCAAGACGCCAGATAAAGAGCTTCTGAAAGCGTCGCTACTAAAGTGCGTTCGATAATTGTAGCACTTACTGAAATTACGCGTCACCTATACACCCGAGGCCCTCTGTAAAGCAGTCTTTCGCAGATGCAAAAACAAACGCGTCTAGAGTTAATACGCAGTATAATCGCTAATGCATGCGCTTCCGTGCACTCGCTTATGAAATAATTAAATCACGAGGCAATGTATTATTCAACTTCTTCTTTTTACGAGGAATAAATTTATAGTTTGTTGCACTCTTTCGCATCGCTTTGAGCGAATATGAAACATCATTAAATTCTTTGTCTATAGAAGCGTGGAGTATAAATGCATTTATTGCCTTTTAATTGAATTTGTAGAAAATACCTTGTGCGCTTGCGATAGAGTTTTCCAATTGAATTATTTTGAAAACAAAGCAATTGTTTTACGCTCGAATATACGATACCTATAATTTATGATTTTCCAAAACGAAGTATCAAACGCAGTAGAAACCGCTTGTGGTCCAGAAAATAACTGTGCAGGGAGTCTAAGGCGATGACGAGAAGAAGCCAAGGGAACGAAAGGACGTAAGTATAGAACTGCACGACAGCACTGAGTGGAGGTAAGCGTAAAGATGAGTATATATATACTAAGAGGTCGACGACGTGGATATACTTGTCCTCACGAGGACTATGTTCCTACCCGACTTTGGTACTTTATACGGGACGAAGTTAATTGAGCAAATTAAGGACCTTCGCCTTAAATTCCAAGCTCGGTGTGTCTTCTTCACATCTGACCTCCCGCACAGTTCGAACGTTTTCGAGCGTAATCAGACATTCTGAAGCGTGCAGTCATAATGTGCTTCTGGTTTTAAGATAATGATATAAATGCTTGGTTTATAATTGATGATTCTAAATTCACAAGTATTTTTACTAATGATTTATTCAGTTATCATTTTTATCGGCCACTTTTTAGAATCGGATGACTTTGATTATTCAAACTAACCGTATTTTATTTTTATGGTCAGTGAACTTTTACGGCAAAATTCACTACACCGGATTTAATTGCGTCGACCAGTATCTACGATAGTGAACAGAAGAAAAAAGTAGGAAACATTTTTAGCCATAGAAAAGTCATACCAAAAATAGCTCTCCAAGAAATTGCAATCGTTATATTCACCTATAACTCCAATTAATTCGACCAAACTAATACACAGTAAACATCCTCACAACAAAATAGAGCAGCAGTCCGTGAGTAAATAACAGCAGCATGACGCAAGAAAATTCCAAGTTTATCTCCTGTATTCTCAGTTGCACTTCTAGCTCCGTGTGTCGATTAATTTTCACTTAGACGTTCTAACTAATGGCCCCACTGGTGCTCAATCAGTTGGAATAATTCGTTTGAATCAGCCTCTGTTATGCGTAGACGCAGAGAAAGGAACGGAAAAAAATAATTGCCATCGGTCTATTTGGTCTTTTCTCACGGATCATGACTCTGGACTGCAGAGTATCCCGTCGTGCGAATAATCCGAGACGAGAAAGGTATCGGTGATTTCCTAATCCGAGGCTTCGCTATCACGTTTGGGTTCTCGTGGTCTATAGAAGTCGAGCAGACGATGTATACACACGAAGTGAGCGAGAAGATTCACGATCCGTTGGATTGGTAAGCCTCTCGTAGAACCTTTAGTATTCCTGTGCTATATACTGATGGCGATTTCACGCGTATTATAGACGATTTCGACTATGAGCCTCAGGAAAGTGAAGACTCATAATTATATGAGATAGGAATAGTTCTTTTGTATGAATTCTTAGGAATGATTTTGAATCGATTTCTTTATGCAAGCTAAAATATTTTCAAATATTTGATTGAAACCATTACAGATTAATGAACTTGTTCGTTCTGCTTGCAGATTGTTAATTTTACTTTAGAATTTTAAAGCAGCTTTGAGATGAAAGCGTTCCATTTACGGCTGCATCGATGTTCCTCAATCAATAGCATGGGCCAACATGAGGAGGGTCTAATTAAGGCGAACATTTCTATCATTCATGAGACGATCTGATAGATATTGGCACTCCGAACTACACGTTCGTCAACTACGAGTTTGAGATGCGCATTTGAATACAACGTGAATTCATTTAAAATTGATTGGATTGTATACTATTTTACAAAATCGCGACAATTGTAAAAAGAAAAAAATCATACAAGCAACGTGATTTTAGAGATAAAAAACTACACCTTATTCCTTTGCTGCAGTATAAAAATGTTATCTATCGATTAAAAATAAAACTCATTCATTCAGGTTGCTCGTATTTGCTGTGAAATTTCTCTGCAGCAGTAAAGCAAGATTTATGTGTGATAGTACGGCATGATACTGAAAGATAAAGAAGTATGGAACTTTCTTTGGTAATTTTTTTTCATTGTTCACCCCTTTGTTTCCAACTTTATTATCTGAAGTTACACAAACGCAACATTTCAAAAGGTTTCAAGCAAAGGCATAATTTCTAAAAATTCATTTCGAATGCTGAATGACTTAAACTGCCGTTCTCTGCGTGAAAAACTAATGGGAGAAAAATAAAAAATTTATGTTTTCAAAGCAACTTTCTCTAAATCTCTTACCGGCGCCTGATGTTATTTCCATTGAAATATGCAAGCTTCTAACAAAGGGGCGACAGTTCATCAGAAAATCAAGAATTTGAAATGCAGCCGGCGGATTCGCATCAAAATTGATAAGCGTCTTTTATAACAGGAATAGAACACGTTAAAATAATTGTCACAAAAATCAATATACCATGCTAAATGAAACTTTTACAGCGCACACAGCGGTTCTTCGAAAATACTATCCAAAATGCTTGAAACAAAAACCGACCGAAGCCAGGGACGAATACAGCGAGTCTTGTTACCAAGTGAATACTGCTTTTGGAAAACGGCCATTAAAAGGCGAAAAAACATAACCTCCGTGACCTCGAACGACCGGAGAGGGCAAACGAGAGGGAAGGAGATGGAAGCAGCGCATAGAGTGCGGCAGTGTCTAGTCGAAAGTTCGCCAGATCTGGAATTGCAGGCCGTATCCCAGTTTCAAGCTTGCTCAGCCTCTGCGAGAAAGAGAAAGACGAAGAGAACGAGAGGGTAGAAGAGAGACAGAGAATCGCGAGGAGGCCCTTAAAGGCCGCCAAAATCAATAAATCTTCCCCGTTCGGCGTAAGATCGCTACACTATGTATATATACAGTGTTGTCGCAGTCTCATCCACTGGCACTGGCTTCTTTCATCTCGAGCTTTCTGATAAATTGCTCGGATTACTATAAACTGGAAGGAGTATAATTTTTAGAATATATTTTAAAAGTATGTCAAAATTGATAAAATAATAAAATTATGAAGACAGCGTCTAAAATAATTTAGTTAAGTAACAGACTCAAGCAGTTATAGTATGAGCGGCCTGAAGGCATCAAGCCCCCAACAAAGCTGTTTTGGCATAGATGGCACACCTCTATATATAATACATTCTGCGCGCAGATTGTGATGAGGGAAACAGAAAAGTGACTATACGCCACCTATCTTCAGTTGCCAGAGACTAGAGTGCCGAAAAAGTTCAAGCGGATGGAAAGATCAGTCACCAGTCCAATTTCAAAATTAATTTGTTTTACGGCTTCTATAGCTTGGTTTTATTACGATTAATTAAACTTTTATAAGATGCATGAAAAATGCTTGACGGTCGCACAACAATTTGCAAAACGACGCGTCATATACCAGAGAAAAATAATTAAAAACTTTTTGTGAAATGTAGATACTCTTTCATATATATTTCACGTTACAATTTACGAAAATAAAAACATAAATAAACTCACAAAGCCAGACACACTGTTCCTTTTATTTTTTAATGATGAAAAAGCAGAAATTCTGTTCGTCAAACTTTTGACAAGATGCAAGTTTTATACCTGCACAGACCTTTTATTTTAACTTTTTAAAAATTAAACGAATCTTCACGCTTTATATTAGAAAATTTTTCGTTACGTCAGTTCCGACAAAAAGTTCATGCCACATTGATCACCAGCACTCCGCGAAAAAATGTCACTTCAATAAAAAAAGTCTCCACAACAAACCAGGCTTGAGAAGAAAAAAATAACCCTCCTAAAAAACTCTGACCCCTCGAGAGCACGACCCCACTCTCATGCACATGAACTCTCTCGCTCGCTCTCGTGTCATTCTCCGCGCAGCTCGGAAAACTCGGTCGACATATATAATGACCCCTCTCTCGCAGAGCCACATCCCAAAAGTCAAAACTAAACAATCCATAACTTCTACTTACGTGATTCCAAAGTGTGATGGTCCGGTCAAGCAGCTCGACGAAAATCAGTAGTACAGGTACGGCTGTGGTCCGGCCTAGAGTATGTGTGAAAACGCGTGTGCGCTCTTCTCTGCAGCAGGAGCACTAGTAGCACAGCCGCCAGCGCTACCGCACCAGTAGCAGCGCCAGCAACTCGGTAGCTGTTCCCTCCCCTCCGGGGTCGCGCTAGCGCGAGGATTTGACCTCGCGGAGGCGCGGGTTGAGTGACCCCCGCGCGACAACACTGCACTATCGATTGACGCGCGGCCACGTGGTTCGCTGCACCTTGGCACACCGAACCAAATCCCCTCTCTCTTTCCACCCCCCCGTCGAGAGCTGCTGCTACACCAGCGCCATCCATCTATCCCTCGTGCATAACTGTGTGTGCAGCTTTTGGGAGAGAAAGAGAGAGGGTGAACTGCCCCACTACTACTGCGCACCGCGACGCTAACTTCCATCCCCTGCCGTCGTAGATGGCCCCTTCCTCGCTTTGACTGTATATATAGAGCATTGCTGCTGCTGCGCTGGAGCGTTCGAGACCTCCTCGGATTGTGGGTGGAGGAGAGAAAGAAAGAGAGATAGAAGCCGACCTGCCTAATGCTTGCGCCGTTTGCTATCTTCTCCATGTGTATGTGTGTGTTTCTTTCTCTGTGGACTTCTCTGGCTCGATGTTTTTTGGCTACGTGTAAATGTTTTTCTTTTTTTTTTGACTTGTCTGATGCTGCTGCTGGCCTGGCTGCGTAACACACAAAGTGCTGAAAAATTTTTAGTTATCGCGAGTTTCTTTTTATGTTTCGTTTCTCGGCTGGTCTGTTTTTCTTCGTGTTATTCTGTCTAAAAAATGTATGTTTTTCTATTCAATCCGCTTCAATGTTTAACTTGTCTGCAGTATTTTGTTTTTTTTTTTATTTCGTACGAAAATTCAATTTTTTTTGCCTTTTATTCCTCAGCGCATGGGAATTTCCAGCTAAATTCTTCTCCGTTATTGAAATTACTGAAAATTAAAATTTTTTTATCATTAAACATTTCCATATTTCGATTAATTTGAATAGGAAAAAATTCTACGCCGCGTGAATTGATATTAGAATAATGAAGCAATTTCTTTTAGTTCTTAGAAACTTCTCGGAGCTATTTGAATACGCTCCAAAAACTAATCACGTACGGATGTAAAACTACAGTGCTCACTTGTCAACTGATAATCTTCATTCTCCCTATAATTTAAGGAACATTGACCCCTCGACGAGCAAATGAATGAACGAACTAGGACGAGAGGGTTCAAGCTTCTTTTTCTCCTATCTTCCATCCTCTTTCAATTTTTCTCCATACACGCGATTCCGTCCCTTCCTATCTCTGTATGCACCACCTCGAATTTTCTTCCTCCCTCTATCTTCAATGCGGACGATCTATATTTTTGTTTTTTTTTCTTTCGTCTGTCTTTGTCCCTCATCCTCTGTTTCTATGGCTCCCTTTCCCTGAGGAGACGCAGTTCTACGCCCCTCTATTGTCTATCGTTGAAGCTGACTTCCCCTCTTTGCTCTTTTGCTACATTTTTTTTCTTCTTTCTAGTGAATTGTCCTTTTTCTACAGGTTTTGGCTGGCCACCTGACGAGTGTTCGTGCGTAAATCGACGCGATGTTGTGCAAGAGTTGTTGGGGGAGGACGATATAGTATTTTCTTTGTATTCAGTCTGCTTATCTATTTTGGGGTTGTTCGTATTGAATTATTTTACTACTGGCGAAATTAGAGGTAATAAAACTTTGTATACGATATTGCAAGTACACTAATTTATAGAGTGTATAAGAATATGCTTATAATAAGAGGTATCATAAAAAGTCTTTGGAAAAAGTAAAACAAATTTAGTCCGGGTAAGGGAAGCTTTTCGAGATTATTTGTGGATAACAAGTTCGATCAACCATTTTGGATTCAATTCCATTGTGTAGAAGTAGATTTCCCAGCACCCCTAGATGCAGGGAAAGTGGAGTAATTAGAGGTTAAAGTTTTCACCCCTTTTATCACTTAAAAGACTTTTAAGGGTCCAAATAAAAGGTTATTTTACTGGCTTCAAAATGGCACGACAATCAATTCAGGACCGCACTCATATCCGGTCGTGTTATTGAATTAATCGGTCGAAAACCCTTCATCCCCAATAGTTTTTTTCAAAAATTAACAGGGTTTGTGCAATTATTTGTTTGCAATCAAAGCGCCAATGGATAGGTCTGTTGCAAGCGCATAATATCGCATAGTTTTTATAAAAGGGCCGCACCCCTATATATTTTAAAATGAAAGGGTCGTTGATCGATTAATTCAATAACGCGACTGGATAGGGGTGCGGTCTTGAATTGAATGTCGTGCCATTTTTAAACCAGTAAAATAACCTTTCATTTGAACCCTTAAAATTCCCGAAAAAATTGCACAAAGTATGTAGGCACAAAGTATTCAATTTTTATTGAAAATTACACTTTTTAAGTGATAAAAGGAGTGGAAACTTTAACCTCTAATTACTCCACTTTCCCTCTAGCTAAGGGGGTCATTTTTTTTAATTTCATGTTTTTTGTGCTCTAAACGATGGCATAGATTTCGCAGGTTCTTCTTTCTGGGCACAAACCAATGTGCTCTTGGGCATCCTCATTTAATAACGAACGAATTAAATCAACATCCTCTGTTTTGAAAATTTCACTCATAACAAGCCTCCGGTCAAAGGTGAATATTTCACGATTCAGAAAATGTTTTATTATGTACAATATGCAGCTTTTTAATCATTGCTTTAACTCACCTACAAAAGAATTTCTGCTGCAGTAATTTTATTGATATCAGAATTAATTGAAATTCTCGATGACCTGAACTCTACCAGTTATATTAAATATTCAGCATTCGATTACAGAAACTCATTCGTTATTTATTGTAAATGAAGAATTCACCGTAAAAAACCAATAATTTTCTTCATTACAAATTTCCAGGATCATCGGTTTGTTCCACAAGAGCATCTAAAATCCACAATATAAATGGTTCAACTAATAGATACACCTGCGAGTATTCGAGGATCAGACTTGCTGGCGCGTCTATTCATCGTCATGTCGCCGTAGGCCAATATCTTCCGATGTTTTTCAGCGGCCAATTCGCCGGCGGGCCATAAGTGTACCAACTATATATAGTAGAACGCCAGAATGCACATATCAGAGAAGCTCGTGTGCATACGTACATAACAAAAACTGGTCGGAGAATTTCGTTTTTCCCCGTAGGCTCTCTTTCTCTTCTGTTTTATTCATTTTTAGTAAAATGAAGCGGCAAGCAATGGAAAGCCGCTCTTGGTCAAAGGTTCGGTGCGCGCGGAAACATGTATGCACACGCACTCGGAACGGCTATTCGATTATTGTTTATTCAGTGAAGTACTGCTATGCTGTGTTTGCCAGTGGTTGCGAAGTGGAAATTCTTTGAATATACAGAGCTGAAGGAGCTAGACGAAATAACTGGTATAATAATTGGAAAAATATAAAGGGACGAACAACGCAAATTTTATTTTCAAAAGTAATTATGTGTGTGTGTTAGTTTTACTAGGAATGTCTTGATCTAAATGTAAGTATAATTATTTCATCAATACCGTATTTTTCAAAGACATATTTTTATACCGTTGGAGGAAGACAAAATATTCAGATGAAATTTTAATTTTCTACAATGATCGTTTCCTCGGGAAACGTTTATTTCACGGGAAGAGGTAAATTACATAAAATATTAAATATCTATCCGTAACAATGATGAATAGTACAAGCTTTATTTTTAATAATAAACGTTGTCGATTCTCGAGAAAAAAACTTTTCGGACAGTTATAAAAAAAAGTGTATTTCTATTTTGTTTTCTGCGTCGTCGCACCTGATCGCTCCGATATAAAGCAATAGGATCCGACGCGCTTGGACGAGCGACATTTTATTCGCCCCAATGGACGTCCGATATAACCAGACAAGAACGTAAATATTTCCTGGAAACGAACGATTAAAAAAAAATGTCATCCTTCTATAATTCTCAAGTTGACTATAAAGTAGGAATACAATGGAAGTATTTTCTTATTAATTATCAAGGACACACTTTTATAATACAAGTCAGTCTAAGAAATAAACGTTATTAGTAAAGGGATTTACGATTCATGTCACTTTTTCAATCGTTGCGCCTTTCTTTGTTCCATCAATCAAATTGTAATTAATAAACATTTCTGCGCGGGATTGCTTGAAATGAAATTGTCAAAATCTAGAATAGAGAGAAATATAGAGCGCAATTTCCTTATGTACCTTTATTGCCTCGACGCTGCGGTTAAAGAGATTTCTGACGCGCATATAATATAAAACAAGTGTAACGAGAAAGATGAAACTAGAGCAATACAGAGCATAAAACGAAGGAGTTGTCTTAGTCCTAAAATATAACAACTTATTGATTATTGAAAAATCGATAATAGAAATTTTGATAGTTTGAAGAATTGATATTTTAAAGATTTTTAGCGAATTTTACTTCACATAGTTCAATTCCACATAGTGGAATGCGTATTTTATAAATTATATGGATATATACGTACTTTACCAACAGATAATTAGTGTGCACATGTTGGCCTACAAGTTTCCCCGTGAATGCTCAGTTTGCTTCGACATTCCGTATATAAGACGCCGTAGTATTACGTCGTAACATCCCGTTAAGGCAAATATCGCACAACGCTCATGTGATAATTATCACTGACCCGCTAGAATTTGTCTGCTGCAAGTAAACGCTACGTATATACGTTAATTCGTTAAAATTCTAAAAACAATAAGATCGATGAAATTATTTTATCAATATCACTATCACGATAATGTCAATTGAGTTTATTTCGCGCATAAAAACACCAATACAATAAATAGTGTCTCGTGTCGCAATAAAAAAAATTTGTTTCGCGTGTGACAAAGTTTTAAATATTTTCCACACTTCTCTCAGCTGCCTTATTCAATTTCCGGCATAGTCAAACATCCTTTTTCATACAGCGACGAATCGTGCTCTCGTCGAGTTTCAGCTCTTGCTTTTCCATTCCTCTTCAGCACCCCTTTGTCTCTGCGCCTCCTATCCTATATACCTCTCCTCGAGAGCGGCGCACTTTTCAACCCTCAGCATGTGCGGCCTGTAATTTCTCACGGCGGTTGCGAAGCGGCGCTTTATTGCCGGAGCAAAAATTCATAAGACGCCGGGCGCGCTCGTTTTGTTCTACTTGCAGCGCGCGCGGCGAGAGGCACACTGACGTCTTGAATTGCCCCGCGGAAACTTTCATTGCCCGCGAAAACAGCGGTCTGCTTCTTTTTTCCTTTTTGTTCGCCAGACCAGCTTTTTTCTTGCCTCGAACTTGACTGCAAATAAATTAGCCGAGTCGACTGTTGATTGCAAGGAATTGACTTTGTGTTTACGTTGAAAACAAGGTGCGCGAGCTTTTTGTAGCTTTACTTCGGATGCTCGGTATAGTGTATCTATAGTTTAATTGATTGTTGTTGTGCTTCTATTGCTTTTATCTAAAGAAAGCTTTTTGCGATGGTAAAAGTTTGATTTGTTCAAAAAGCATGTTTTTCCGGGTACTTCGTACGATTTTATTGATTCACTTTCAAGTCATTCGGCTCTTCTTGAATTGGTCATTGAGTTAGGATATTTAAAAAATTTTTAAATTAAAATTAGATTTTTATAGAATAAATTTTTGAGATAGGCTCGTGTGAATACGAGCCGCCGATATATTTTTATAATATTATTGATTTTACGTTTTGACTATGATATTTATTAAACGCGTTCAAACGCAGTTTTCACAGTTTAGTGCTTTCACACATTGAACTATAAAACGAAACGAAAACAGAAAAAAACCTTTTACCAAAACAACAATACAATTTCTAGGTCGCCTATACTACCTACAAATCACCTCTGGAAAATAGCGCAACTGCATCCAGCTCGAAAATTACTCGCACAAACATTTTCCGAATAACCTGCCTCCGAAAAAAAATTCAGACGATACACAAAGGCCCGCCGGTCACGCATATCTCTCTCTCTCTCTCTCTCTCTATTTTGCCGTTATACTGCATATGTTTTGTTTTAATTAATCTGGCGAAAAGGGACTCTCTCCTGCAATATACACACACATTTACTTCCGGTAGCAGAGTGAAATTCGCCGAATGAAATAACGCATTCATCCCCGGAGGGCACATTTCTCTCTCTCTCTCTCCCTCTCTCTCTCTTTCTCTCTAACCCTATATTTCAATATCACGGATCACAGATACGGGTGCACAAGGCTCACTGTGCAGTATCGTAGAGCGAGTTTTTAACTTTATTAAATAGTGTAACATCGTTAAAATTCTATCTCGGCGATCGCGACCTCTCTCAACTTTTTCACTCGACGCGTCGCCGAGAACCTTACGCGATGCCTACGAGAAGAGGAATTCATTTAAGCCAACCGATCGAGAGTATGGCGGCTTTGTGTCGTGATGCGAAAGTGGTGAGAGAGCTTTTTTTACACGCTTTTTCAATGGTACATAGTGTATTATGGCGAAAAGCAATTTTTGTGGGGAGTTTCAATTTCGCGAAAATAAATCTGTAGATAGAATTGTTTTGAAATTTAACATTGTAATTAAAATTTGAAGTGCAGAGCTCTGATGAGTCGAATGAAATTGAAGTCTCTTGGAAATTCAAATCCAAAATGATGACCTAAATGCTCGACTCTTTTGTTGGTATTTTTGTACTAAGGTTTCGCTCAGTTACAGCATCGGGAATGGATACGTGATGAAGTGATACCGCAGCCTTCATTGCTTCTATCGATCGATCAGCTGCAACCCATACATTTGAAATATTTCTAATGATATTAAGTTCTAAAAACGAAAACAAGGAAAGCAAATTTTTAAGAAATACACATATTCATAAAAAGTGTCGTATACTATCAAATTATCTTATGGTAAGTACGTTTTTTAACGTAAAATTTGCACACAAACAGAATCTACATTTTATTCTTTGACGAAGAACAAAAATCAAACATGTTACGAACGAGTAACCAGCTTTACTTAAAACTACGTCACTTATCACGTTGCCTGAACATATTAGATTAGAAAGCTTTACAGATCGCTTTCTTTGTCTTGCTGACTGCTATTTTTTTAATAGCAGTATTATTATAAATATTTAATCTGTTTAATCCAGCTCACTGTTTCATCTGCTTTTATAAAAAATCCAATATATGATACACCATCAAAGTCCATTTGATAATGCACTTACACAGACATACATTTATATCAGGTATCTTACATCCGAAAAGATGTATTAGTCTCTTCCATCATCTCTAAATTAACGCATCGTGAACCGAAGAAATTTTCAACCAGGTATATGGAACACAAAAATAAAAAAAATATTTCACGCCTTCTCCTATGAGGATCAACTTGTGCCATCAGTCTCGATGAATTTCAAAAATGACAGGCCCTGTATATTTTAGCAGCGGCGCAGCAGTAGCATCAGAAGCAAGTTCACATCTGCCCGTAGTAGGTTCGCGCATTGCGGTCGATATCATCCGCAGTTCGAAGCCGATATGCGGTCGACGAGCCGCGCGTTGGAAAATAAACAGAAATAGGCCCAACGGAAATACTGCAAACGCTAAACTAGACAAGATAGAATTATTTTGATATATTCGCCTGATCAATTTTAATGTTCAGAAATTGGAAAAGCAATTTGGAAACATTTGATTTTGATGAACGAAAATCGATACTTGCATGGTAGCTGTTGTACTAGGTTCCCGTGATTAATTGTTGGAATAATTTGTTGCAAACTGTAAAAACGAAAGCTAGTATTTCAGAGTTGATTTAAAAAAAGGATCCGATACAAAATTGATTAGTTTTTGCTTTATAACAATTTTATGACACTAAAGTAAATTACAATTTTTTTAGTATCAAGAAAATGTTTAAAAATATATATAAATTATTTTGCATTGTTACTTTGATTTTTAACGAAATTGTACCGTTCTAGTTCATAAAAAACTATTTTGTATTAGGAATTTACTGATAAACATTCTAGACGCTCGATTATATGTAATACAAGATTTCGCTATCAATATGGATAATATTGATATCTATAATAAATCATAAAAGTACAATATTCTACACCAATCCTCAATTCGTATAAAATTCATCTACCTGCAAACTATAGAATATAATAGCTAAACGACGTCAATAGAAATATATAACATTAGCATAAAACAATAGCATATGCACACTGTATAGCGCACAAAGCAGTCAACTCGATTTCCCCTTTTACAAAATTATTAAACTATACTCACTACAAAACTCGTGGCGGCCGTGAAACATTATATAGGCAATGCGAGCCACGGATGTACGGATAGCTGCAGCACAATATACGCCTTGCCCCAAAAATTAACCCCTTTCAAAACCATTACTTCGGAACAACGCGAGCGCACAATCAGGTCCCAAGTGTTCGCGCGCGACAAAAGCGGCTGCAGCAGCAGCAGCAAATTTTCGCGATAAAACGGTGACGCATTAAAGCTTGAAAGCGTCAGTCATTCGGCCCAGGGCACGTATGCGCAATTATAATGATCGCGCCACTGCATCATCGTCAACTTGATTAATGCTGAACGAGTATAGAGTGGCAGTAGCGCTGTGCTGCTTCTGTCCGATCCATCAACCAGCGAGCGACGCACGACTAAGCGAAATTCGCAAAAATTTAGCCCCCTCCGCGCACGTCACCAACGTTTACGGCTCTCTATAAGAGTATTATAGAGGTTGTATTATTATGTAGGTATGCGATATACGCGCGCCTGCGCATATGGCAGCAAAAATTATTATAGCCGAGACTCGGATGCGCCGTCGGTTGTCCGTCGATCAAAATCGGATAATTTGCGGTGTGCGCTTTTGGAAATGTTTTTTACTGACTGCCGTAATTGATTAGATGAATTAATGCGTCGTTTTTAATGCTGTCCTGTGCTGTTGTGATTGAATTTCAAAAGCGTTGAATTTTACGGGTACGTTTGAGAGATAACGTTTGATTTTTTTTATTTTTCTATTATCTGGTATTTGAATTTTATCTATTTTTCATTCTAAGTATTTGATAATATATCAGTAAAACAGAATAAGATAGTGTTCCATAAATTATAGGATTTGCTCGTGATGTCCTCTGTAATAAAAAGGCCAGAAATAATTTAAATCATTATTTTGCTGACGTTTGAATTGCCTAGGTCGCGTGCGAATATTTGGATAATAAATAAATATCATGCGGAACGACCTACGCTTTCATATCATCTTTCTATATGACATACAGTTATTTGTTAAAATTTGTCAATATCAATCATCCATATATAGTATACTTTTGAGAGAGAAAATTTAAATCTTGGCGATACAACTACAATCGAGATATATGCAAGATACACTAATCATGTAAAACACGTACTCTCGATGAGTTACCTGATTATACGTTCTCAATGATCCAGTCGATATACAAACCTTGTAAATTTTGCGATTGTCAGCGATAATGAGAGATAAATATGAACGTCCTTGTGCGTCGTGACAGTTTAATAACGAATGTGCGCGCTTGGCTTGTGGGAAAATACGAAATTTCGCTTGATTTGGTGATAATTGATGAGGACGCTCGATACGCCTCCTCACTCGCGTTACCTCAAATGCACCAAATATAATTTTCCCGGCTATAACAATCGCGCTTATAACATACGTGCGAACGTATATAATATAATTATATTTATTTTCAAAACCATATATTGTTATCAAAAACGTAAATTAATATCTCTTATGGTTTCAATATACCGTTGAAAACAGTTTCCGAATTTCTGGAACTAGCCATGATTCAAAGGTCAAAATATTGTTTGCTGTGCAGGCGAAATTCGGCCGACGTGTCTAGCGGGTTGCAGTTGTGCTGGCGCGACAACGTTATGTATGGAGGCAGCAGTCCATTGCTGTTTATTCGGGCTACGTTGGAAACCCATTGCGTTCGCAGTGTGTATTGTTGCTGGTTCGAGGTTCGAGAGAGCCAGGTAATGGAAACGCAGACAAGACGATGGATGTATATATCTATACTGGGGAGTCCAATTATTAGACCAGGCGGGAAACGACCAATCGAAGCATCGAGGCGAGAAAGTACTAAAGGGCCGAAATGGAAAAGGTCATTTCTGAGAGTGAGAATATACGGAGAAAAAATACCTGCCACGAATAAGCTGTAGTAGCACCAATTCATAGTAACAAAATATAGTTTTAGACTGGCCTGCTTTTTCCCACCGCATGAACTTACCGACCCTCTACTTATTGTTAGTCTCTGGCTAACGATTATAGATGCAGGCGCATAGGCACTTTAATATTTCCCTCATAGCTGTCTGCGAGCCTAGTGCATATTATAGCGGTTTGAAACCTATATCAAAACTGCCTTCTTGGGTCTACCGCATGCTGTAAATGCCTGGGTCTACTGTTATTATGGCAGGGGATTTCACTCCGTGATGTCTGTGACTAATAGAAATCGATTTATTTGTGTTTTCAACGACGAGCATGATGTTTATTAAAAAGATGCTATATAAAGAATTTATTTATAAAAATTATCAATCATTTTATTTTGAAGCGTTTTTTATAAAAAGAAACTGATTTATAATTACAATGAAAAATATTGCTTATAACAACTTTTATTTCCATTGCCTCTACATCAGGAAATAAAGAAAATTATAAAAATACGGTTTAATCAAACATTCAGATAATCAATAATACTCTTGTGAGAATTAAATAGACAAGATCTAACATGCGCTTGTTTAATTATGTAAAGATCAGCATTGATCATTGTGATTTTAAATATAAATAATACTACACATTGATTGTATCCCATTTAATTGGAAATTGTGTTTTTAATTTTGAAAGAATATACATTTAATAATTGAAATATGTATCGACCAACAGAGGGCGACATCTACTTGACAACAGTAAATCTACTTGTACCTCATATATATTGAGATGATACTGCAGAGAAATTTGATATTACCTTCGGAGCAGTTCTGAAAGACGCAACTTTAACTTCACAGATGGCAGGAGTTGACAGTCTCCAACTAAATACATTTACTTATAAAGTGATGATTTTTGTAATTCTTGTATTCTTTAAAGTATTTAGAGTAAAGTGGGTTTCTAAAACAGTGAATGTCAGAATACGTACTCAAAAATTATACCAGAAAAGTAAACAGTAAAATTTATCATAAAGCTACAATAAAGATGCATGATGTAACATTACAAAGTTTTTTTTCATGTTATTGAAGTAATTGTTACTTCGAAGTTTTTATAGCAGGTAAAGCAGAGATTGTCTTCTATAAAATTAAAGAATCCTGCTTAAAGATTTTTATAATTTCATATTTTTCACTATGTTAATATGTTTTTATAAATTACTGGAAAATAATTTCATTAACTTTTAAAAATATTTAATATATACGTATTAAGTATACTAAAATAGAAATAATATTGTCTATAAAATCCATTACAAGGATAATCGATTTAAGGTAAATGAGGATCTTGTATAAAGATTAATTAAGAACGACAGTAAGAGGAAAAAAAAGTAAAGTCAATCTCCGCTATAAATCCGCTTACTTTCATTCCATCGAAATATCTTCCATCTCTCTGTCTTTTTGTAATTTTTTCTGTACTCTCAACGTACCCAATAGCTAATGCAGATTTCATCTTCTATATCCGACAATCCGTTGAGAATTGTTAAAGCTTTTGTCAATATCAATTGGAATTATAGTAACAATTTTAAACGTTCCTTTTTTTTAGATAGTGAACATTTTGAAAGTATATATAAGTATCTACTTTAAAATTAAACACCTTTTAACATAAGATCATGCAATAATCTACTCTTTTATCATTTTCTTCTATTACATATTAAGAAATTTATTTTTTAATAGATTTTTTTATTATATTATTTATTAGACTTTTTAATAGTGATCTGAAAACTTGTGTAATTCACAATTAAAAAGTAAGTACGGTAGATCTTCTTACAAAATTATGTATCAATAGCAGCATCCTGTGAATATGTTTGTTCTTCGTTATAGATATGAATATACATTATACTCAGCTCTTCGCATAACGCATATATGCGATTCTCTGGCTGTCGCCGCTTCGGATTGGTACATATTGAGGCAGGCCTCCAGAACGTGATATTGTGGCAACTTCTCATTTGAATTGTTAACGGATCGTAGAGGCGGACTTGGGGGAAGGAAAAGTCGATTAGTGCATGCTGCGTTGCTCTTTATTTGTCCCTATAAGTATTTCCACCTATTGACTGTTTATTTTCTTATTTTTTAGCCTGAATTAACCATAGAACAAATGTAAAATATTTTGAAAACGTAAATTATTATTTCCATATTTTGCAGAAGGAATCATCTGAGTATTTTTATTTTCGTCAAACTTTATATACTGGTCTTTTTATTATATAATTTCCTATACAATGCACGGCGGGTCATAAATATATCACTCACCTCTCGTTATAACATCTCACTGTGCGGGTGTAAAAGCCGCGGAAATGGGCTACTCACGTGACCAGCAAGTTGACTATGGATAAAGAAAAAGGGGTTGTAATTCATAGCTCAAATATCCTTCTGGTAAAACTGAAGACCATAAAGAAAATAAATATACCACTTAGACTATTGCCTTGAATTTTGTGAACAAATTGTCGTAGTGTGACTTTGAGAACTTATATTCTTGAGAAACGTTATACGCAAACAGGATATTAAATGTTGATTCGTAACTTTGAAACAGCTTATACCAAATTATGTTTATTGAAATAATACATAGTACATTTTATAAAAAAAACCCTTCAGTTTGACCGGCTATAAAATTGAATAAATATGCGTACGTGACACAATAAAGTAATTCAACACCAAAATAAAATAATTTATAAGAAAAAGTCATTCGTTGAAAAAAAGCGTGGGGAGATGCGCGTAGGAGGATCCAAGATGAAGCGGAAAAAATGACGTCCAAAGAGTAGACCCCAAGAAGAGAAGACAAAGAGCTGCCGGAATCAGGCTTAGACATGGCAAGATGTCAGCACCGCGGAAATCCCTTGTCTTTACGAGTATATACACATTCGTTGCAGTAGTGAGCAAGGGTCGACCTAGTTTTTTTAGGAAAAAAAAATTGTCTGGTATCCGCTGGTCGAAAATAGAATAATCCGCTCACACACTAAAGGTACTTGCAAGGAACGAAGAAAAAGGAAAAATGAGCATGACGTTGGGGATTCAACAGCTCTGCTGCGTGATGGATTTTCCTAAAACCATATCCTTGTTCCGGCTTTCGGTAGGTACAAAAAAAATGCATTTTTATTTACTAGCCCATAAAGATTGTGATCAATAAATTTTTGCGCTGAATTAATTTCTTTATTTTATTTTGTTATTGTATTTTATGCGGACCCAGGTATATTATCGATTATTGCTTTAAATTATTAACGATATTGAATTACTTATTAAAATCATTGTAGAAAGAATCAAATGAATGAATTCATATTCAATGTGTTAAAAAATCAGGAGCTTGTTCTAGAAATCATGCTTTTCTAGTGAAGCATTTTATTGAACTTCAATAACACTTTTTTATGAATTTTTAAAAACTTTTTACATTTGATATTAAAAATCATCATATCATCGCGACGAGCCAGAGCAAAATGATAAATTGCAAAAAGGCAAAGATCGATATTTCTCATGCGCAGCATCGAGGTTGATATTCCTTAAGTTGTTGTATGACGCGTCTGATAAAAATCTAACCTTGGGACGGAGGTGTGGTCGAGGGCAAGATTAAGAAAAAAACTGGATCAGTCTGCTAATGACAATTTATCAGCCAGTTTTCACATCGATTAGACTGGTCAAGAAGTGCAGCTAGCAGAATTCTTCTCACATCGTGTTATTTAATAGCTATACTCTGTTGTTTAAATAGACGTATGTTCAATTTAAAAATAAAATTGTATTAAGTAATAATAGCTTTAAAAAATTATTCAAATATTAAATAGAAAGTACTTTTTGTTCATAATTATTATTTCTTCCTGGAGAAAACTTATTTTATTTACTACTGTTTAATGATACACCTACAATTATATAAAGCATTTTCAACGTTAATTATTATTTCAAATTTTTTTAAAATTCGTCTTGAATCATATCCTAGTTGTGTCTTATTATTACTATAATATACTCTACTATCTAATTCTAATGTAATGCTACTCTCAATAGGAATAACAACTGATGATCACAATTATTTTTCTAAGATTTGTTATTACATCATATTAAACAGTAATTGATTTGTCTCGTAAAAGTTTTTCACCTTTGATAAAGATTTTCATTAGTATTCTAACATTCATAATAACATTCCGAACAGCATTCAGTCTCGCGTCAAGTAGCAAACTGCGAGTAAATCCCTTAACTAATAACTTCGATTAAGCTGTGATCGCAGTATATATTTTCCGATATAAACAAACGAATCGGACACATTTATCGAACGAGGATGTAATTACGGTCAACTGAATCGCGACTGTAATTAATAATTAATCATCGCCGGAGTACGTAACGAGTGGAATAAAGTTGTTCTTATGATTAACAATTAAGTCGAACGACATCCTCGCTTCGTCCGCGTCAGGTGTTTTACCGAGGGAACGATATATTAATCCGCGTATATTATTACGCGATTGTCGTCGTTCCGTCGGTGTGACTTCGTTACGCTTCAGCGATGTGTCATTAGGCGTGCGCACGCTCAGTTCACGCTTATCACGTGAAAAGTCTCGCGTGAATATCTTGATTGCAACGCGCATATAAAATGATGGGTGTTTTTATCATTTTATAATTTTTGTTTGCCTTTTGTTTGGAAGATTTTCGCGGAAATAATATGCGTAATTTTTTTAGACGATGATTGTAAAAAATCGAAATTTTTTACAATCTAAGATTTTTGAAAATAGTTTCAGAAGCGCATCAAATCCTATATGTTTTTAGACTTAAGTATACTTAATTAGTTATATGTATTATTTAGTTTAATGTATAAGTATTTTATAGTTTTTCAATTCGTTCATACATATTATGCCATCTGCCTGTATCATTATGATAATAGGTATAAGGCTTTTTCTAAATAGCTTGTGTTTGGTATTTGTTTATTCATGGTGCTCTACATTTTAATGCATAGTTTAAATAAAAATTAAGTTAATTAAATTACTGAGATTTTTATATAAAAAAGGGTCGTGAATAACCATAAATCACTGACTATAAACATCGAAATAAAAATGCTTCATTAGACAAATTATACTTTAAAATTTTCAGATAGCTAACTTTCAAGTGTATGCATAATAATATATGGTTGAACAATATTTGTTTTACTTGCAACAACAGAGAGCGAATAGTTATAATTTTAAAGATCGTTTTAAAAAAGGCGGAAATGCTATTAACTATTGAAAAAAATAAACGACCTAATAATTGCCGTTAAATTATGAGCAATTAATCACTTATATTATATTGTAATGCGCATATTTTTTATTCATTGTATACGTTTATGTAATATTCAGTTATTGTTGAAATTGACTTAACTGTTGATTTTAAACTGCGTTTTAACCGCATACGCTGGTATCAAAGGCTTCAATTCGAATTTTTTTATCAGACGAGATCTTTTTTATAAGTGCTCAAAGTGTCAAGTGGGAGGATCTAAATATCTCAATTTTTATGTTAATCCTTAATTAAATCGTTTAATTAAATACGAACCATCAAGGATCACCGTAGATGGACAGATGCCTTGGCGATTGATCGGTGGTACGCTTCTTTTGCTGCTATTGATCAATGTGCAATTCGTATAATAAATGAATCTTTTATGGCATCTTTATAATTGATTGAATTGACTGTTGCCGAATATAACTTTTATCTTCTGTTCTTTTTTCGTTGACTCTATTACCGCCGTGTTTTTTGTTTTGTCACTCAAAATTTGAAGAGAAATATTACAACTTCCTAGGATTTTGCTATAACGGCTGCGTTGAAACTCTTCGGTGCAATAGCCATTTGATAGTCGTAGTTATTATTTGTTATTTGTAATGAAAACTCTCAGCGAGAACATTAGAATGAAGTTTATGACTGTATTTAATGAGCTGAATAATACGATGAGAATATTTTTTTATGGTTTTCCTACATTCTCCGACGATCTTATATAATATTGCATATAATTATTCGATAAAGGCAAGATGTGTCTGTTTTTTTTCTTTTCATGTTTACTGACTGGAAAAGTACACATACATTATGATAAATATGGAGCATAGGAAAGTTGACGAGAAATGGGGTTAAATATTTATGTTGAGCTACAGAAGTTAATAAACCTTATCTGGAATTTCCTTGCAGAGCTGTAGGAACTTTTTTCAAATTCTCTTTACTTACATTTATTTATGGCACTGGTTTTTAAAAATTATTAAGAATGTATGTTAATGTGTAGGTAATTAAAATACGAAAAAAATGGTGAAATTTTTATCAATCAATATATTAATAAGAACAGTTTAGCAGCTAAACAGTAAATTTTACTTTTGCAAGAACGACTTTTATGAATGTTCCTGGAGCTATTTTTTCGATTTAGTTATTCATAATTTTGTAATATGCAAGTAGGCGCTTTTGTTACTGACGCCATGATCCCATATCCATACGTTTTACGATTTTGCCATAAATTATCCCCTTCAATTATGAGATAATATTTCGTTTGCGATTACGAGATAAAGCATATAAAGGTAACAATTGCACAAGTTGCGACTTGTTACGAAGTAATTTATCGAGTGCGCCACTCGTTAAGTGAAGTGAAGAAAGTCGATAAATCCGTAATTCATTTGTCTAGACGACAGTCTGTGTCGCCAAGTAATAAATAGTTCTGTATAATACTATCAAGTCTATCATCGAGTCGGATAAACTACAACAAATTGCTGAAGTTACATCTTTTCCTGTATTCAAATCAGTAATAAATGAATGATTTACTGTTAATTTGCAAAAAAACCAAAGGTGCCCAATGAATATGTAACTTTTTTAGTTATAACTAATAAATGCAATGTAACAAACAGTAATAATAAATACATTTTTATTTAATTTCTTTTGTATATTATAAATAACTTTTGGTATTAAAATAATTTTTAATTTCTAAATCATAATAAATATGACAATTTTAAATTTAGCACCGTTTCAGAGACATAAGTCGATCAGATATCTTTTATAGATAGAGGAATACAAAAATGTAATAATGACATTGGTTTCTTACTATTTCATCTTGAGTTTCTTCCTAATCTAAAAGCTGAAGTCATACAGACACGTGTAGCTTATTGCTCCTACCTATCCGGAATCACCCTTCAAACCACTTCAATGCGCAGTTCTGCACAATGAACCGATAAAATAAACACCATCCAAAAAAGAACAAGCATTACTCAATGTTCCGCAAAAAATCGACCATTCAAAACACCAAAACAATGATGCGCACATTATAACAATATACGATCTTCCTGTAAAACCAGACGGCACGATCTATCGGCCGATAGATCGACGAAAGATTTCCGGATCGGTTTAGCGCGCGACCTTCCTTCCATTCGGCCGATCGAAAAGCCCGCGCGTGTACACGGCGTCACGTACACACGGCGGCCGATAAGAAGCTCGTGCAGGATATACATTCCCCGCGGTGAACCTGCACCGCTAACGAGTAAGCGCGTAGCACGAGTCAAGGCTGCGTTGCTCTAGAAATCCGGCATCTTTGATTGTCTCTCTCTCTTGCTCCTGTCTCAGTCAACTCGATCCGTCTTTTTCGCTCTCGCTCGACTGTGATATACTTACTTGCAGTCGTTGCGCTCTCCTGTGGGTCTTTCTGTCCTGCTCGACTTGTATGTTCTCGTGTATATATAAGCCTATCACGTCTGGATGTAACGAGATTAACTTATGCGATACTCGATCTTGGATTTTGTAAACATTGCAGTGATCTTAAAGGATTTTAAGATTAAGGGCAATTGATCTTTTTAATTTTTTAGTCTGTTATTGACCGAATTTTTGTGTACAGGTTTGTACGGCTGAATTGTTTTTTGTTTAAACTTTATGTATGATTCAATTGAAAAGTGTTTATTTACGCGCGAAAATATTCAACTCTTCTACTGAGTTTTGACTTCTTCCTCATTGTCTGTAAAACGATACTTGCTTTTATCCTCTCTCTTTCTGCGTTTTTTTGAATGATCGGTAATCGTTACACTGGTTCGCCTCGCGTTTACAAGCGCCACAATACTTGTTATACGTTCGCGCCGATCAAAAGTGAAAGATAGAGAGAAAAAGGGAGACAATAAGAGCCACACGGTTGAACGAACTGCACGCTGCTCCGAGCGAATTCGTCATACGGCGAGGAGATAAACTTTTTAAAATATGAGTGAACCTGAGTAACAGATTTTTTCAAGCAATTTGTATAATTTTATAAAAATTATAATATGAGATAAAAGGTGACTTGACCTGAGCAATATTATACCTTCTGTTTATACTTTTTATATAATGTGAATAGTGTTTTGTAAAAACAGTTTAATCGCGGTTCGTGTGGCAAGTGGCAAAAGCATTCAAAATTTTTATGTTTAACGAAATTTTAACACAAGTCAGGATGAAATATTAGTCTTGAAAGAGAAAAAAAATGAGCAAAATAAAAACGTAACCAGTTAATTGTGGCTCGTTCAAAAGGATTACATTTCATAAAGGACAGTGGTATGCTCTAAAAAAATTAGTAACCGGTTTTCTCGAAAGAAAATTTTCGAAATGTTGCTGCCGATACCTTGAGAACTGTTATATTCAAGTGAATGCTCACTACATTATTATCCATGATGTAAAATGCAAATCAATCATTTTTACTAGTCGGGAAAAATTTTGAAAATGCAGCTCACCTAAATTGTATTTAGAATATTGCACAAATTTTCACTGTACATACATAAAGTTACATTTATTAAAAGTAATTGCAGTGATTAATATGGAAGAAATATTCTTTGTAGGAAAAACTTAATCAAGTACTTTTTATCCATAAAATATTTGTCAACTTTTAGAATAGTCAAAGTATACATTCGCAAAAATTAAAAAGCCACAATAATAAACATTGAACCGCTTTGAGTCCTGTAAAGCCACATAGACATCGCTAAAAAAAGGCCTCCAAAAAAATCGTTATACAGGAAGTCAGAAGTGACTCATTCGTTAGATCTCTCGAAGAAACCACGTGCAAAGAAATTCCATACTCCTGTCGCCGATTCGCAATAGCGAGACTGCGGAAGTCTAGCCCGAAATCGATCTTCCGATTCAAAAGTCATCCGCATCGGAGTTTGAACCTGGACCAAAGAGGTCGAGGTCGTCTCGATCTAGTCGGGAACGTTCGAAGCAGCAGTTTCTCCGCAGTGACCTTAAAATTATCGGACCTGTCCACATGCAGGAGCAGGTGCGGTTTAATCGGTGTCTTGGTTATAGGCAGTATATTGCACCGAGAGTTGCAGAGGAAAAACGAAAGCAGACTTAAGAGAGCGCTAATTTATTAAAATGCGCTGACTTTATCTACTTTAATTTTTTGTAATGATCTTGGAAGTACGATGGTTGGTTTGAATTGTTAGGAGTCTTCTTGAATAAGAAGCAGCGGTTACTGGCAGTGCTTTGTATGTAGAATATAGCAACATTTAATTTTTCAATTATTTTGTGAAATATTAAAAACATTCTATATACAAAAGGTGGAAGTACATGCAACCTAAAAAAACTTCACGTCTTCGGATTTTTGATAGATCATAATATAAATGTAATATATGCACTGTAAAATATCTGTGAGAATAAAAATTAATGTTATTGATGTATTCCAATTAAAACAACATACTAATAAAGTAAGTATGACATTTGTCAGTCACGATGGAATTCGATTCAAAATCATCAGACTAGACTCAATATCGTCAGGATACTTGTACACATCTGACCTTACGCATCTCACAGGGTATACATACTTCCAGGGACAATAATCAAGCGCGTCATCCTTTAGACTGGCATGCCTTTCAGGCCAGTGAATTAGATCCGATCGAACGAAGTATAGATAAGTCACTCGCGTGTAAATCATAAAGAAAAATCTTAACATTACATGGATTTTTAATAGTACGCGGCGGCTAAAAATAAAACGCTCAAGTTGTAGCCGCGAATGCGCTATATAGCAGCGCTAATTATTGCTCTGTCTCCAGATAAATCCTCTCCACGGCATATCCTTGGCTTATTTAATGTGTTCAATTAAAGCTGGACCGCTGTTCTAGCGCTGCGTTGGGATACCTATACATTGTAACCGTTGTTGCAGTTTATTCTTTCAATCTATCGATTATCCTTTAAATTGATGTGTGGTTTATGTGTAATTTAATCAACATGTTAGTTTCCTGTTTGGTTCTTGTGCGGAAGAAGAGATGTTTTCTTTGTTTGTATTTTATGATTATAAAAGAAAGTACATTTTAATCAATAAACGTCTGAAAATATTTGCTAAACGTTTCTTTAATATTGTTGTCTATTATAAAATTTATCCAGTAATAGGAGAATGGATATCATGAAAAAATAATTATATCTCTATGTGATTTGCTCGTAACTACCAATTATCTCGCTTCAGGTGCAAAATAAGTAAACACTGACTTCATATCTCTCTCTCTCTCCCTCTCTCTACATGTACATCGGCGTTGAGGAAGCTTTTGAAGCGGAAGGTCCTTGTCTTCCAACTTTTCCCGCAACTTGTACTTTTCAAGGTGTCATACGCAACATTCTACGAATATTGCGAGCGAAATTGTAATTGGTTATTGGCTAGATTTTTCTCTTCCTCTATATTCCATGTCTCTATATTATGACTTATTGTACTAATATGCGATGCTTTTTTCCTGTAGATGAAGCAAATTTTTCTTTACAATTTTTGATTAAATTAATTATTTAAATAAATAACTTGAATAACGTAATTATTTCAATTACATAATAGCACAGAAACTTAATTGTTGTGAAAATTAATGTGTATACAAATTTGTCATTTGGTATCCATGTGAGTATACTCAAATTTCGAGCATTTCTGGGTTGTAAACACTGATTGCCAAGCTCGTGAGCTAAGTTTACAGTCCTCAGTAGTCATTGTGACAGACTGTACTTCATACACGGGTCATCAGTAAGATGTGGTTCAAATACATCCGACGAGTTATCGCTCTTTTTTTAATAAGTGTGTTTTGTTATAAATAGAAAATATTGTTAAATTATTACTTCTAAATCATGACTGTGTCTAGTGATCTATGCCTAGTTTTAGGAGCAGTTCTCGGCATAGCCGCGGTTTATATAGCTCCTTCAACATCCAGTGTCCCAAACGATGAAAAATCCAGACAGAAAAGTAAATTGATTGTAGAAAAAATATTTATGAAGTATTTAATTAAATAATAATTAATTATAATCGAAATTTAGCATTTTACATTTTAATGATTATAGAGGATGAAGAGAAACAGAATCCAAAACTTGTCCGAGATCCAGACAGTAATATAGTAAAAGCCCAAGTGCATCCTAGAATCGATCGGATCCAATATGGAGAGTCAACTGTGCTGGATATGATTAACATTCTCAAAACTGAAGTTTTGAATATTTTGGACTTTACGGGGATAAGGATGTTTGTTCCTGATGCTGAAAATTCAAATACTTCTCCAAATTCAACTTATGAAGATGCTAATTCCGAACTGGCGACAAAAAGCTCGTATACTGTAAATAGTTTTTAAAATTATTTATAAGTAATGTATTTGTACTATATATCAGCTGTGCTTGTTATGTTTAGACTGCTGCAGAAACATCTAATGAGCCTATCGATTCCGCAAAGGACACAAGTACAGTCTATAAACCATTACCAAACGAAAACATAAACGCAACCGCTAGCCAGAAAAAAGGAGTACCAAAGAAAATTCGTGAAATTTACACTGGTAATTGTTTGAAATACATACAATGATTTGATTGTAATTTAATAATTATTACAAGTTAAAACATTATATATAAATATTGCAACATTTTTAGGGATAACAAAAAAGAGTGAATTAGATAATCCAAGAGCACAGTCAACGGTAGTGGATTCAAGTAGGAGTGAAACTACCAAAAGTGGTTTTATAGTGAGTTTTAAAAATCCTAAAAGTCCTATACGTCGAGCTTTTCGGAGAATTGTAAATTTGTTACGGATTAAAAATAATTTATCTCAAAATACTGAAAACATGCCACAAACAAATCCCACGTGTTTATTACACAACGGGTATTGCAATAATAATGATTAAACATTATATATTTGAAGTTTGAAAAACAAGTTAAGTAAGTAATTTTAAGTATAGTTTAGGTCATGATAATCTATAAAAAATAGCTTAAATTTTTATTTTTTTTAACGGTGATTGGATCACAACTTTATTTAAACATCATCTTATTTATTTTGATGCTTACTAAATTATTATAATCTACAACAAGTAACTTAACGTTATATTTTAGATTTTATACGATAACTAGAATCATTATTTATACAACGAAGTACAAATCTCGATGTCAAGGAATAACGTTTATTTCTATAACTTAATTATACTAATAGCTTTTAGCGTTACGTTTGAATTTTGTTCATAACTTTTTCGTTTAAACGACTGTAATGATTTTTTTACGAACTCACTGCTTGCCTACATAATCTAATGTTTCGGTTTAGAAAAACTAATTTACCAGTTAGTTTTTCAAATAGAAGTAGCTGAAGTAGTCTTATATGCCTTTATAAGATTACTCAGTGTTGTTAATCAGATCATCTATTCGCTTTCATTTCTTCTTTCGACCTGTCTCAAATTTGACCTTTAAAATCAATTTTTATAATATGTAAAAGGCACGAGCAATGCATAGACAACGAAAGGCTTTGATTGAAAAAAGCGACGTTGAAATTTTTACCTGTTTAAAACTAAGAAGTTTGAAAGCTCACAATAGTTCAATATTTAATACTGGTTTTCCCATCTGACATCATTAGTATTTCAAGTACTGCAATATTTGAAATACACTTTCCTCAATAATAGCTTTACAATGGTGTTGCAGTGTTAGGATATCGTATCTAATCAAATGCGATACTCTAACTCGACACAACACTAATGTGTCCTTACAATCACCCCCCAACAACAATCACCGCGTGTACACCCAATAACAAGGCAAGCTGCTGAAAATCGATAAACAATCATTAAAGTCAGTCAACGATACCGCTGCTGCAATAAATCATCGATCGATCTGCACACCTAATCGCGCAATCTCTCAAAGCTTATATTATCTCCAGCCAACGAGTAATATACATCGAGTCGTAATAATGAAATATAAATTCCATCGCATCGAATCGTAAATCGGCTGTGACAGCGCACGGCGCTAGACATCCATCGTACACTGCGCTCGGGGAAAAGCCAACCCCGACTTTGTGCTGTAAAGAGAAAGAGAGAGAGACTCGGCAACAACCGGTTTTTCGTGCATCTCTTCGTCAGTCACTCAAGCGCATTCTAACCAAGGACGTTGAGTTGTATTAGCGCTATACGTGCTCGAGCCCACATCGCATTTTTCGGCTGTAGCTCGCACCCAGTCAAGTGCGAGATCCCGGGAGGCGTTTTCATATTATACACCGAGATTTATTCATTTTTTAATTTTTTGCATTTATTTGTTTTGCGATTCCGGTATTGTATACTCGGTGGCGACGTGCGACCGGTTCGCTCGTATAAAGGAATTCCGCGAGCACGGCAGACGGTTGATGATCGGTAATTTTTTGGAACAATATTCTTTTTTTTTATTTTGTGTGGTTTTTATTTTAAATGTGATTATTATGATTGTAAATCGAATTATTATGCGTATAACGATATTGTAGATTTGTAACTAGGATTTTATTTTGTAATAGTGAAACGAGAATTTATAAATAAATGTATTTTAAAATTTAATATGTTTTACTTTCTATTTTGTGTAACTTCTTGATCAAAAAGGACAGTGCTATAAGAAATTTAACACACTCGTTTATATTATTAATTCCATACCGAATTATTGTAGTACAATATTTTTCCCATTACATGTATGATGTCTTATGGCTGTTTGTAAAATTTATTCAAAAAAATTTTCTATTTTTTAAGACAATTAAAAAATAGAAAATCCTGCTGTAACTTGCAATTTACATATGTATGTACATACTTAAGCACTTGCCCAGGTTATCTGAGGGTGGGCGGTATCCCTTCTCCTTGGGAGTATATTGTCTCGTGCAAAATTGGCTCTAGCAGTCGTAGTCGGTATCAGGTATAAGGTTGTCTCACGGCTCGTGATATTCTTGAAAATTAATTCTATTAACTTACAAAATAAAATATGTACATATAAAATATTAAATTACGTTACATTGACTGCATGTTAAAAATAATTATTCTATGTTTTGCAAATAAACTTTGGGCAATCTCGAGATTAACTAGTACACCAATTAAATAAAAGCATAAAAAATTATTAATATTTTATACTACTAGGATCTACATATTGGATTTATTAATAAAGTAGGCTTATTTTTTATTTTACAGCTCAATCGCGAATGATTATTAGAAATTGCACATGATTTTTCGTAATCACTACTGATTAAATTATTTATAATATACTTATTCTTAGCGATTTTTTCTTTGAAAGACGCTTAGTAAAAATCATACCGATTTCTATTTCTGAAATTGATTTCAGTTGATTCATACGCCATTAAATAACCCTCGAATTACAATCTCATATTTAATAAAACGATCATCAACCCATTGTATTCACAACAAACCTACCGAAACACATCCGTCATTATTTCTGAAGATTCATCAGTATAAAACGCCGTCGAAAGCCATCATAATCTACAACCAAATCCTCGAACCCATCGCTCTTTCCGAGAATCAAAACGTCCGCTCATGCGCACGTAGTATAGTCGGAAGTGCGCACGCAAAAAGGCGGTAAACCCCAGCATCCAAAAAAAAGAGGAACAACGACCGCAACGAGCAATTATTACAAGCCAGAGATATCGTATTATTTTCGGGCATGTGACCTCCGAGCATATTCGATCTGGTCGTCGGAAGCGAAGCGTTTTCCCAGCTGCCGATGTGAACAAGGTCGAGAGGAGTGTATAGAGGTACCAGCTATACACAAGCGCGTGAGCGGATCTGATCAGAGAGCATGTAATGTGTCGCGATCGTCTTTGTAGACACTATACAGTCTCGGGAAACGTATAGCAGATTGACGCATCAAGGACGGGATAAGCTGCCGTTTGTGAGAGCGGTGATGAACGATTTTCAAGGGCAGCGATAGCTGTGTTATTGTTTGTGTGCCGGGAACGCACGTGATATATAGAAGAAACGATATGCCGAAAAGTCATTTTTGGAGTTAAGGATATTTTGCTTGATTTGGAAGCTATATAAAGTCATTCGTATTAGACATGGTCAGTGTCAGTGCCGTGCAATCTATGCAGTGCAAAATATAACTTTAATCTCCCTATTAGTAACAGTTTCGAAAAAAATTCCAAGCATTTAAAGAATAACCTCAACATCCTGTACAGCTTTCAAGCACTACCTTTTCGGCGTTACAGTTAAGTAACTGCTTTCGAAAAGCGCCAACCGATCGTCGTCCAGTTATAGTTTTGCCTTCGACTGCCCGGAAAGTATATATATGTATAAGTATATCTCAATGCTGTCGTACACGATCCGGGTATTGTTATTGTATACACTGGTCCACGTGCTACACGAAACGTAGCACAGGTATACGCGATAAGAGACTCGTCGAAGGTCCTTTACGTGTCTGTATATACACTATTCAGAGGAAATTCTCGCGTTACCACTGATGACGTGTGTATATGTATATAGTCGACGATCGAATGAAACCTTTGTCTCGCGAGATTACTGAACCTCGGTGATGCATATGCGTGTCCCGATATGTATCCGTTATGCAAATTTTTGCGGTGGGCTTCCTTTTTCTTTCGACGTAACTTTTGTTTTTGAGTAAAAGTTACTCGCGATTTTTCGTTCTTCTGTTGAAACTTTTTTCCGAATATTGTTTTTTTTTTTTTATTAATCGCAATCGATATACAGCTGCCTTACAATTAAAATATTAATCGAAACGACGACTATGAGTCAGCTATAATATATTATAATAATTTAATACTGCTCAATCAACCTTTAAAATTGCTCTTAATTACGGCAAAGCTCTCGCTTTCGTTTCTAGGTGAATGTCAATTCATGATAAATCCCTTTCTCCACACTCCGCGTGTCCCCATGGCAATGCAATATCTGACTAATATAAACTGTAAGAGAAACAAATCAAGTTCGCTCTGGCTATACCAACACGCTGACAAATTTTTATGCAAATCCGAGAATGTCTGCGTAAATTAGCGAGTGAAAAATCCGCAATCGACTTTGTAAATTAATAACACAGTATATATATGTAGCCGCGACTTACACGGTTGCAGCGGCGCGTGTATAAAGCACAGCAGACAAATTGGTGTGCAAGACTAGTTAATTCCTTCGAATCCGCTAGTGTTGCACTATAAACGAGATTTTTCAAGCTGATCAAAGTTATTCAATGAGTACTTATAATGTGTATGCATGTATATGTGCTTTGATATAGAGGCTCGTTCGCTTATATCGATTGATATCCAGCTATGTATATATAGGTATTAAGCGAGTAAGCTCGAGACTCCTCTCGGACGCTCGAATTTGAAAAGCAAATCGTGTGCAAGAATAAGATAAAAAAGCAGACATCCTACATTGCAGGTACTTCAAAAATTGATCGTCCCCAAACGATCGTGATAATTGAGGATCGTTTTGTATCTTACAGACGCGCAGCGACAAGGTCGGCCGGCACACGGGTATCGCGTGTTGCGTTATATCACTCACATCGTCGCTCTCTCGCATTCGTTCGCGTTTCTGTTATATCAGTGTCCAATCTCGGTAGTTGACGATAGTATACTTTGTATATAAAGGCGTATAATAGAAAAATTTTCCAAGTTATATACATGTAGCTCCTTCTGAGTATCGGGAGGATTCGCAAGAATCTACTGTTATGCCTATATACATTGCTCTCCTATATTGGTGTCGTGAAAAGTTTTCCTTGACTCTATCGTTTTTGTCGTGTGGATGACGAGTTAATTTGTTATTAATTGATTCTACTAACAGTACGGAAGACGCACGTGTTGTACTTGTATATTTATTATATACACTGGTTTAGCTTGAAGGTTGATAGCTGTTAATCAACGTTTTCCTAAAGACTGAACAATAATTTGTTGGTATTTTGTTGAAATATTTGTTTGGTTGATCTAGGTCAGTAGAATGTTAATGAAATTACTGAATTCCCATCGTATCGCGTGTATTAGGGGCAGACACTATTTCAATTCGTTGATATTTTATAGATTAGGTGTGTCATATAATTTTACATTAACTATTGCTTGATCAATAAACCGTTCTAAAAGCAGTATACGAATGCAAAATCTTCTCCGCATAGCCTTGTTTAAAGTTTTTTTTCGCCGATCCAGTGACATCCAGAGAACTTATAATAAATTCCAGCGAATTCAATAGTCACCATATGGAATTGACAGTTGCACATCTTATTAATAGTTTTTTTCCCCTTGGCGTCGAGTAAACTCCAGGTAATTATAACAAATTTTAAAAAATTTCAAATAGTTTTTTGTTCCCTACAATGTTGACACAAGGCTTCTTATCCTCTCGCAAGGTCAGCTGCAATAAATGTGTTAAAGTAGACACAAATGCAAAAATACACGGCACACGTGAAAAAAAAAATATCTAGAATAAGATTGATTCAGGCCATCAAGCAGCCGAGTAGCCGAAATTTCATACGACTGCAATAAAAAGAGATATATCTTGTGCCGTATACGTGACTCGGCGCATTTTGCGCCGTGATTTTTCTTTATCACTTAAGGATGATAACAAAAAAAAAAGAAAGAAATCCCCAGTTCCACTCAGTTGCGGGAAGCAGCAGTAGCAGATTCCTCATTGAATAATGTTCATCCCCTACTCTAACGAGTCGTGCTGATCTCCCAAGTCTCCGCGTGAAATATGTGGCCGAGAGTAGAGTCGTTCTACGCGTCCGCCCAAGGATTTGGCTTTTTACCCTCTTACTCTTATTATACTTTCCTTGAAGACAATGATATCCTGCAGCTATTTTTTTTTTTTTTTCGTGGAAACTAAGCTTTTGACTTTGTTTCTCTATATATGCACATAAATATTTACACTACAAAAAGAAAATCTGAAATTCAGATCACCTGATCTGAAATTTGTTGCATTTTTGAAAATTTTTGTATGTACTAACTTGTTATTTTTGTCTGTACAATCGAATAAACTTAAATTGTAGAGTACTTTTTTAAGGAAATTTGTTTAGCCTAAAATGCAACAAATTTCAGATTTTCTTTTTGTAGTGTATTTTATAACATAATAAGCGTTATCGAAAATGTTGCTTCGAATAAATAAATGCTATTGTATAGTAGAATATGAGAGCTTTTTTACCTGCTCGAGAACGATAATTTTTTTGTTAAGAATAAGTGAATCGAACGCCTATAATAAAATCCGTTCGCCGCGCGTGTGCATCGCAACGCTTTATGGTTATACGAGCAAGTCACACACACCCACTCTATTCTGGCGAGCCTCGCCCGTTCAAATCCGGATATCGCATCTATACTGACAGTTATAGAACCGCTTAGCAATATCGGATGTTGCATTTAGCATTATGCGTCGTTTACATAATTGCGGGGAGATCGGCAAATATAAAACCAACTTTTTTTATTGCTCTACTTTGCAAATCGAATGTGGTGTGTGTATACACATGCATAATGAATTTTCAAAGCTCCAACGTATACGGCTTTGTTTTCCTCTTACAATACACAGAAGACGATTTTTTGATTTTATTATACTGTCATCGCAATATGAAAGGGGGTATTAGTACTGCAGCAGTTTCGAAGATTGCAAAATTAACTTAACTTTATAATTATTGAATCAGTAATACGTTACCAGGTGATCAATTCAGATGGCGATTTATACGATTGTTGAATCGCCATAACAGTAATTCACGTCCATAATCACTGCACGTTCTTCTGAATTTTAAATCCATAGAATAATCTGCAAAAATCGCGCGTGACTTTGCACTAATAATCCGAGAATTACACGGCAAAACTTCGGCCGTTTATTTTTTCCCTTCAAACCACTTGAATCATACAATCAATCCAGCAGATTTGATTAAGAAGTCGTCTTAATTTTTGCCGGTCACCTCGTGGGAGTGGTCAGTCTTGCAAAAAAAAAATGCATCTTCAAGGCGTCATCGTATAACACTACGAAACGATACCGACGAGGAAAAGAGGTGCGCGCTCGCGTGCAATAGGCATGTGAGACACATGCTGTTATAGAAGCGCGAAAAGTCGTGGCATTTTAGCGTTTTAAAGTGACAAAAAAATCGATCTGCATTAGGCGCTTGGAAGGTGTGTTACTTTTTGTTGGAGGTATATATATATATAAGCGAACACGCGGCATTACGTGAACTCGATGATCGATGTACGAATGTAAGCGGCTTTTTTGTGATTGCGAAATAGAGTAATTATGTTAATTGATGTTTAATTGTTTAATTATCTTGGAGATTTTCATGAGAGTACAATTTGCGACCTACTTATGAGAGTTTATTGAAATGAATGTAGGTTTATTTCTGGGATTTTAATCAATTTATAGTCCTATATCTTTCAATGTCTCGCTATAAAAAGAAGTCAGTATTATGGGTTCAATAAAATCTTAATTTATTCATTCGGTATATTTCATACTCTCTCAGATTCTCAACAAAGTATATAACTTGTACTACAAATGCGTATATAAAATTTATTCAATTAAGTAGTTTCGTAACGGAAACAAAATAATAATAAAAGAAAAACCTTCGCAATTATGCACAGAGTATCATCGATATTATCTGCAGGAAAATCTCGAAAGGATAACAAGTTATGCGCTCATCCGAAGCCGAGTGTAAAAATAGAAAATCTCTTCCAGTTTCGCGCGTCGAACTCCTATTTTTATTCCTCATATTCCATCCGAACAATTACCCAACGACTCATCACCGGTCGGCGCCGTTGATGTAGTCGCGTGCGTGAAAAAAAAAGCGCAATTATGATGATGAGCAGCGTGTGAAGCGCACGAAACGAAATAGGACGTGTTATATTGTCCATTTGAATCGATTTCACGTGTGCTTGTAAGCACGATTGTGAAAAGCTCTCGTTTGACTCATTGACGCGTTGTTGAGGGAATCGACAGCATAATTATGACAAAGCTTTTGTGTCTTGTTATTCTGGCTAGGACTAGACTACTTGTAAGCTTGAACAATATATGTTTTTATGTCATTCTTATCTGAAATGCCTTTTTTATCAGCATCGTTGAATAACGCTATTTTTAAGCCTCAGACTATTATGATCAGCATTATTTTCTCATCGAGTTCATTATGTCATTTGGTTGCATAAAGGAAATTTTGTGCTCCTGATCAATTTGATTTTCCTTTATGCTAATGCAGCAGAGTCGGATAATTTTGTCTGACGATTGTAAATCTCAGATAATAACAAAATGAGCAGACGCGTGTGATAATCATTTAATATAAATGGTAATCAAGTCAATTAGCTTATTATCTGCACTTTGGACTATTGATGAGCTGTTACTTATTTAGAACTTTTGCTATATCGCTTTATATACCGAATAAAAAACGCCCTTGTCTCAAGTCACTCTCATGGCTGCAGTATTTTCAATGTTGGAGGTGTGTACCGAATTCCAATGCATTTATTTGAAAATTAGCGCAAACTTTGTTATTTATATTCATAACGCGTATTATTTAAAAATTATTTAATGTGCGACGAAAAATTGTAATGCTGCATAAAACAAAATTCTGCAGTATACGTGCAACGCGGTATTCCGTGAGAACTCAAAGCATCAATTCCGTTTTAATCGTTCGAAGGTTGACCGGTTTGCATAAGTACATTATATTACAGGTCGGCTTTTTCTGAATGCTAACGATGAGCAGTGTAAATTCATCGGCGAACCGCAACGCTTATATATCCGAAGCAATTTCATTTTATATCTTAATTTTCAAATATATATTTACCTTTCTTTTGCCAAACACATGTTCATTTATTTTAATTTCATTTCACTTCGATATAAATCGAAATCAAAACTTTCCCTCTCATTAAAAAAGCCAAATATACGACACCGTTATAATAACCAAAATAAGTCTACCTAATACTGAATGAAAAACGAAAATTTGAACAAAGATCGGAAAGTCCATATAGCCACCAAACGACGGGGAATCCCGCGTTGCAGTGGCGCAACGAGGGGGCTCGACTAGCCTGTCTCTCGATTGAAACGTTCCGATATCGCTCGCGACGAGGCCTTGACTTTTAACGCGTGCGTTGCTCGTTTACGCCGATGCATCGGGTGTGTTCCTTCGGCTCGTGTAGCTGGTTTATTGGATTGATAATTTATCGATTTTGAAGAAAAAAAAACACAGAATTCTCATCGAGTATAGAACGCGTGTGTCTGAGGCTTGTCCCGGGATTCCCCTGTATATACAAGTGGAGTAGGATTTTCTATGCGCTCGATTAATTTAGGCAAAAAATTGCATTTAAATATAAACGCGTCTCTTTTTTATCCACTGACTAATGCAAAGCGACAGATCTCTCCTCGCTTTAATAAACGGATGGAATGTAAACTCCTCTCGTGGTATAAATTAATTAGCCTCTCTCTCCCTATCAAGTGAGGGATTTTATTGAGAAGAAGTCAGGTGTGTATTTATATAAAAACCAGTTACGAGCCTCCGACTTTCGCACATTATTCCGCAGCGGCGTTTGTTGTACCCACAATTATATGAGCGAACTGCGAGAGAGAGAGAGAGAGATCGGTATCGGACACATCAGTGACTTTAATGCGCGCGCGAGAATGAGTAATCCCTGTCTGAGATGCATACTCTCGAGAGTGATGGACGATGCCAGATTTCGCGTATCGCGTGCACATGCCGCGTGATTCGTCGCCTATAAATTAAGACTTTGCTTATACTTATTCTCGCCTGCTGTGTGTGTGTGTGTGTGTGTGTGTGTGTGTGTGTGTGTGTGTGTGTGAGTGTAATGAAAGTGTCGGAATTCGACTGATTTATGCACACACTGCGATTGGAGCTGAACAAAGGAGCGTTATTAATTTTATATATACAAATTTAGAATGTGTGTCTGTGTGTGTAACTGTAATTTTAGTTTACACATTGATATGCAAATTACGCGTCTATATAAGGTATATATACATAATTTTACGAACTTTTGATTTACAAGAGGAAAATCACGCCTCTCTCGTTGCAACTGCATGTGTATATAGTATATATTCTAATGCTGTAGCGACCCACAAATTTTAAGGCAGACGGCGGTGAATTCAAATTGAAAAAAAATCGAAAAACTATATAATATTTATGCGTATAAATATTCAATTAGAAATTTATCAACGGAATCAGCTGGATATCGAACAGAAACTAGAATGGTAACTTTTTAAACAGACATGACTCACTTATAATAGCCGTTAAGTTTTCTTTGTTACCGGAGCGTGCAGTGGCACGTATGTATACATATACATATACTATATACCTGCACATTGCCGGCTATATAGACTGCACAGTACAGCGAGACACTTCGACGAAAATCTCGTTAATTACGAGCTTCAAACGCGCGTACGTGTAGTAGCGCAGCCTTGAGACTGTTGGATAAAAGGCTTTAAGAGAACGCGTATATACGCGCGAGAAAAAAAAAGCCGACACTCTTGCACGCCTGTATATATAAAATACACACCACACGCACACACATCTCCGTCCGCTATGATACTCCGCGTCGTATAATAAAAATCGCGATTCGCCATATTATACGTATACGCGAAGTCGCTGATGATTTTCTATTATCCGTGACGTCACGCGCCGCCGCTTAATAACTATAATGCAGATTAGATTTCTCTCGCGCGCGATTCGCGAGAACAATTTTTTTTTTCTTCTTCTTCTCCTGCGACATGAAGGACGATGATCCATATACACGTGTGTATGTGTGTGTGTTTGTGTGCGAGAGATATCCCGAGAAAACGGCTCACTTCCCGCATACGTGCGGTTTTCCTCGCGATCTAGTGTATTATGTTGTATATATACATTACGTGCGTGTGTAAAACGATAATTGGCTAATTAGCGATTACATTTGGTAAACCTACGTCATAGGCCAACGCGCATCAGGTTGTAAATATATATATAAATATGTGGATGAATTGTGCGATTTCTTTGGGTCGATCGCGCGGCGGGCGGTGTCCTGATTCACGCGATCGAAGGTTTCAAGTGGATATAGTATGGGATTCGCTGATTCGATCTTGTTTTTAAGTGACATTAATGACCGCGGTCTGTGTGTGTGTATGCGAATAATTGTTATTGATTATATATTTTTTTCTTTCTCTTCAATGCGAGAGAATTGTATAAAAAATGAATTGCCCGTACTTTGGCTTGTATATTATACTTGGAGGATTTCAAATTACGCTTTTATGCTTTTTTAATGATTTTACATTATTTTTGCGCATTATTAAGCGTAGTTTCATATGTACAAGTCGAATGAAAATTATGCTAATTTTATTACATCGATGATGTATACTATGAGAAACGGAAATTGTTAAATAACGCGCGGTACGATTGAAATTCATAATACACTGTATGCATTACTTTTGTGAAACTATATTATACGTGCAGAAAAAAGAAATTATCCTCTACTTTAAAATGTGAATTTGTTAGTGCTTTTCACGTCATATTTTTTTATCGTTTATTCAAATGAGTTATTTCCTTATACCTAAGTCTTTTTTTGCTATCGGACGTATCACAATCATTATTGTGTTTACAGCCAAATTTTTAGTATGCACGTGAAAAGTCACGTTATCTTACGGAAAATCCAATATCTGCGTGATTTATTCAATTTACTAGGCAATAAACTCCTGCAATTACGCAGGAAATTGTTAAATAGATATAAAATACATTTCTGTACAAACTACTTAAAATTTATAATTTCGTTCTAAGGATAATCATCAGCAGTAACGTATACAAAAAATTATATTTCATCAGAAGGAAAACGAGAATTAGAAGATTCGAATTCAAACTTTTATCCTTATATACAAATAACTCAACAGTAATTTAATCAATTCCTCATCCCAAAGGAAACTTCCTCAAAAAAACTCATACACGAACAGCAGCAACAAAAACGTTCGCAGACACGTGTCATCTCACATTTCTTCCTAAATAATCATGCTTCTCAATGACAAATTCCGTTTACGCGAAATTAAGCGGTATATACCTAACTCGTTTACAGTAATAAATCGCGACAATCTGCCAATACAAGTCACACGTATGGAAGAGCTATAATAGCCACAAGACTGTTTTCGGTGCTTAACACCTGCACCAGACGTCACGTCGCTCAATTAAACCCTCATCTCTCGGAACTGGTGTCTATATAGAACTGCGCGAAAAAGATCGACGCGAAGCATAAAACAGTGAAAAATGCCTTTAGGATGCCAGGGTCGACGTCGACGGAGCGCGGCAAACTCGAGCGCGCCGGACGCGTTTCTCTCGCGCGTGACATTTTTAATTCGTGGTTCATTCGCGCTTTATTGTTTTTATCGCAGTTTCCGAGTTACACGTCAAGCGAAATGGATCTTGCTGCTGAGGTCAAAGTTCCATTTTTGTTAATATATAGTAGAGAATTATTGCAACTAGCGAGTTCCTTGTCAAACGTGTAATTATTTTAATGACGGACTGCGATGATGGTAGAAAAAAATGTTGGAATTTGTTAATAAAATGAGATGTGCGCTTGTTTATCGCCAAGTTGTTTGTAAACATGAAAGATCGATTTATCTTCTTTCGCCGATGTGCTGTGTGCGATATATATTCTCTGATGTTGAATCAAATTATAGAATATACGTTTGCGTAACTGAAGTAGCTTAAGGTGATTGTAGAAATTAGGTTTCGTATATACGCGAACAGTGGAAAAGAAACAGGGACGAGTTTTTTTCTCTAAGGATATTCGTTCTTGTTTGATTAATTAGCAATTTGCCGAACAATAGTCTCATTGTTTCATTATTAGCGAGTGTTTTACGCGTATTATGGTTGAAAAATGTTTGTTCAAAAATATTTCTTTGAAATGATTGGGTATATACTCTCCTCGTAAAAAGTTATCAGTGCATTATCTCTCAGCAGAACCGATATTATTTATAGACCGGGTTTTTCTGTCGTGTCTATTGGCAAAAATGAGTTATGTATACACTTTGGCGAAGCCCAACTTTTTTTCCCTGAATATTCATAAATGCATCAGACAATACTTGTTTACAAGGAATCGCTCTCTAAACGTCAAAAACAAACATGGTGTTTTTTTTCAAAATTACTTTTGTACGAAGCTACACTAATATAAATGATCGATTGTTCTTCATGACGCACTTAAAGCAGACTCATAACCCAACGAACTCGCCCACGCATATCGTATTCCACAAACAGCTAACCCATTTTTTGTTACCAAACTCACAACAACAATGTTAACGCATCGATCCTGTATTTTTCCAATCGCAGCACATAATATGCAACACATCTCTGTGTTTCTGCGACGCTTCTTCGACATCCTCAACGACGACATCATCATCATCATCAGAGCTCACACAAGATGTGCGAGGAGAGATACGACTCATGCGCGGGGGCAAAAACATCGAACGACGGAAGCATCCGAGCGTATCGACACTGACCCATATTATGCGTTAGTTAGTCTAGTCGCTCGGGCGAGAGCAAGAGAGAGAAAAAAAGCATTATTGTCCGTCCAACGAGACGTACGTGCGAATGACACGCGAGCGTTTATATAGATCTAGGAGGAGAGTCCCTCGATACGCATATTATCGCGAAAACTGAAATCAGCGTTTGTTTGATGGCGAGGATTTTTTTCTTTTTTTCATCGACCGTGATGACGAGATACGGCTTCTGGCTTCTTAATTGTTATTTACTGGTATACATAGTTGCAAGAGCTCGTCTATTATCAAATTGAAGGAAGGCTTGAATCATTCTTGTGATCATGAAGGTGTATATGCATTGTTATTGTTGAGCGCGCGTGTCTCATCTCGATTGTCTCGATTTTTTGTGACATCGATTTACGTATTAGTTCGATACCTATATTTAATTTTAGATACCGGCTTGAAATAGATCGGTGAAGTAACGTTGTTATTGAAGACTTATCAGATCTTATCAGTGATAAACGAACTCTTCTGCGCTTTGACGTGTTTTTGACAGATGCAAATGTTGCAATGTGTGCAATCAAAATCGATGACTGGGTTGAGCTTACGTCAGAAAAGCTTTTGATAAGAATCGATGACACCCTGGAAATGTATCAACCCATTCATACAATGTTTTCCTCAAATCTGGCATAAACAAAACGGACGTCTAATAAATCCTATATTCACTTCTTCATTTTAGAAAAGAAGAAAAACTACCACCAACATCATCGGAGGGTTCATAGAGGTCAGCAGCAACGTATTCACGTGTAGTGTCATGATCCAGACTGCTGTTGTCCCGTCAAGATTGACGGGCTCTACAATGGCGTGGTGTTACTGGCACAAGGAGCACTTCATCACTTCGTGCCATCACCGCTTGCGAGAGTGGATTTTATTAATAACAAGGCTATAGCTTCGATATTCGCTTTCTCGCTGCGACCGGTAATTGAGTTTTAATCATTTTGTGACGCTTCCGCGTTTTTCACAGGATCTCCTCACTCGAATTATTGCGTTCTTCAGTATGAGGATTGTAGTGATTTCGAAAATAATTGATGCCGGAGCGTTTTTTTCTATACAAATATATAACAGCAGCAGTCGAGAGAGTTATTTCATTCTCAGAGTGCGTTGTCCGATAAATTGAGATTATTTCGTTTTTTCTTTATTCTAAACTGCTATGTACATAAGTGATTAATGACAATGTAATCTGCCTATTCAATTAAGCTTTCATTGAATGTTTGTTTAATAGACGCGGTGGTATAATGCTTGCAACTACATAACGCAATAAAACATTGCCATTTCTAATATAATATATTCTCTTGACTATATACATTGCCTTGAAAAAAAAGCAAATATTCTTTTATTGGCGAACCATAAAGCTAATCAGTTGTGCGCGTAGAGTATAGATAGCATCATTATACATTAGCGCCTAATGGAAAATTGAGCAAATAAATATAAATGTTTAATGAGAAAATAATGAAAATCATAAAATCAGTTCAGCAACTGCATAATATAATATAAGAAGGCCTGCATTATAATTATAAGTTATTCTTTTAATAAGATGAAGAAGAAAAAAACGTCGATTAGTAAAAGGAATAATTTGATTAACTAAGGACATATTGTATAAATTACGAAGAAGAAAAAAAGTGCACCAGTAAAAACTAAGCTTCACTCACACACAGAGAGATAGATCCACATTCTTCGCTGATGTATCACGCTCTTTTAAATCATCGGGACACTATATTTCCATCAACGATACTTTGAACAAAATGAATGATTGGAAATGCCCCAATAATTTTCAGCTAAATTTCAACTAATACTCTTCAACAGAGCAAAAAAAAAAAAAATCTCCTGACTATTAATCCACACACGCATCTCGTTTATCGCAACATTAAGGCAGCATATACCTATATCTCTACAGCTCTTTTCGACACCTGGCAAATACGTGTAATTAGCTCTCACCACTCGAGAACGCGCATTTCCATTCGACATACGTATATATCTATACACGAACCACCGCAAAAACTTTTACCACGCAGCTGACGCGCCCGCCACACGACACAAGGCCAGCTCGTCGTCCGTAGACGCGTGTGATTATTATCCGCGTGAGTGCACACGGACTTTTATAATTGACGCCCGGTCCATTCACTTTCGCGGATTCGCTCAATGGAAATCATCTATGCGCATTGATCTACCGCGCGGCTGATTTAATTGCGAGCAGTAGCCACCGCGCGCATATGTTATAAAGTATAGCGCGTTTTTTTTTGCGGCTTGTATAACATTTATCGACTTGCCGATATGTATATAATGTTTCGAACGGATGACGTCCGCGTGTGTAACGCGTGTACACGCGGGAAGTTTCACAACGTTGTTGTATAAATTTGTGCCGCTAAGATAGTTTCTGTACGTCTACTTATGTCGATGAGAGAAAAAAAGGCTTGACTCTCTGTGCAGCTGATTTACTTCGTGTTGAGCTAATTGATTGAGGTATATGGTGCTGTGGTGTCGTCGATTTGAGAGATCGATTATTTGATTTGAAAATTGTGTATATACTGTATCCTTTGGAGTGATATTTGCGATTGGATCGAATGGATGTAAGGAAACGACGAAAATAAACACTGCGAGACTGTGGAATGATTGTTTGGGTTTCATTTCTAATGACTCATAAATCTTTGAACTCTAATAATCCGGGTACAAGAGATACACTTTTGTATACCATACATCATTCGAAAAGATTCAACCGTCATTATTATCAGACACTCTTTGATAATTGCTTTATAATTGCCTAGTTTATGCTCAGGTATAAACTGTAAAGCTTCTTTGTAAAGAATTAATGGTTTGTCTTCGCTTGGATCAATATAATTTTGATTGATTGATATGCGGCATTAATAATTTTTAAATCTATTTAAAAAAAAAATCGGTAGATAATAGGTATTATTAATTTTCCCCCATTTTTAGCAGTTACGTATCGCGAAAAATTGATGAAAAAAAAATCTCTGTTACATAAAAAGCGGTCGCACCATTGATATAGTTTCCAACTGCATTATTCAATACATAATGGAAAATCATTTCCGCGAGATCTCATATTTACACGTGTCTAACGTCAGTTTTCCAATTGCCCATATAAAAAATGCGAAAAGTTACATACACTCGAGAACACAAAAAAGCTTAAACAATCTCAAAGTATCGAACGTGATTTTTCTTACATTAATAGACACTTAATTTATCAGTGCTTGTTAAAGAGCTCACAGCTTTACTGCTTCGAATATACAGAGCAAGAAAAAGTGTAGTACGGCTCTATAATAGATGACAATCATTAGCAACGGTATAATAGGTAATCGAGCACAAGAGCTCAAAATGCGCTCGGGCGAAAAAACGCGAGGAATCGCTATGATATGCGTCACGTACATATCGATATTGGTCGACTTTGTTCGAAAATAATTATCATAATCGAGCCCCCACATGCCTCCGGGAGTCGTCGTGATCGAGGCGTTCAAGGCTTTTTTAATAGATCGATTTGCATCGAGGAACTAATTATCGCGCGCACTACTCGTCTATTGTGTAACTCATTGTAAGGACATTAGCATTCGGCTCGCGAATCAATATCTCGCGCGGGATATCTTACAAAAAGCTCGATAAACCAGTAATATAGTACACTTTGAACGGAATCCAAAAAAATGTAAGATTTTTTAATCCATTAAATTGTGGTGGATATATATAATTGAAACTTCATTTTTAAGAATAGAAATGGCAAAAGAAAAGACGAGCAATGTGGATATTTCAAGATTACGGAAAGACAGGTCACTTGGATTCTGTGTAGCGAGAGAGATGGAAAAAAATGGAGCAAAGTGGGTGCGTTCTAAAAAAAAACTGGATGTATTTGCATGGATCGGATCATTACACGGTTTTATTATTTTTAACACCTTTGTTTTGTCAATGCGTGGTTTTTTATAGACATCTGATGCACAGGTTATGCTAATGTGACGATCTCATGAATTTTCATTCGGAACAAAAGTCGAGGAGTAACTTTGACCGATTTTTAAGGCGATCGACCCGTGAACGCGTTCTTTTTATGACTTGCAAACATAAAACTGCGTCAGATGAATATTACGTGCATTTCAGATATTTGATGAGTACGATCCAGTGTTCATATTGTTACGTTTTTGGTTCGTTATATAATCAAATTTTGCACAAAAGGACTATACTACTTGTAAACTTACAATTAAATATGACATTTGAAAGATTAGATTTTACTCTGACGTATACGGCTTTTGGTTTTTCCGAGCTGTTATAGTAATAAATGTTACAAGATGAAGATTAATATCCTAATGTCGATGCGTAGTTTCTTATGTGTTGCTATGAAAGAATTGATATCCTAAAAAGAAATCCCGACTGAAAATTACCGTACCATGGCGTCACACAATGTCAAATCAATCTGCTCTTTCACGTCATATAACAAAATTACAATGTACACCACAACTATCTATCTATATATACTTCCGTGAAAAGTAGCTGATTTCAAGAATAAAAACAAATCATAATCTGTCCGTGTACCGCAAAGACAGTTTGAGACCAAATTAGGAAGAGACATCATATCCCTGGCAAGCATTGACGTAAGAAGGGAATATAAAAATTGTTTACATAGTTTCATCGTGTCTTACTTTTTTAATACATGCCATTATATTATATACTGTTACTTTGAAAACATAATCTACGTAATGCAAAATCAAGTTGTGTAATGCAAACAGTAATTTTGTCATAAAATTCTCATAAATTCCTCAAAACATGATTTTCCTACATTTTACAACACACACGCGCGCACGTCGACACTATAATGTTGTAGTTGTAACTTTTCATTTCTTCACGGACTCGTTAATTTTTTAAGAAACGACGCAACTGAAAAAAACACACAAGCTTTACAGTTCTTAACATCCGTTTGAAAAAAAAAAGAAAAAATACTACAAAAACGTGAAAGGCCTGCACATAAGTATACAATGCAGAATTGAATCCGGTCCCACACGCGAAAGGCATATCAGTTACATTATACCGTATCCCCGAAACAGTTTCACTTCCTCCAAAAAACGACACGACAACCCAGGAAAAAAGCCAAAAACAACGATTTTCTCCAAATTAACCTGCTCCGTCATCAAGTCACCAAAAGCAATGCGTCTCTTGACGTCACGACGAAAACGTTCCTCGTTTCCTGTATAGTCTGCAAAAGAAGAAAACACAGCACAGGGTCATCGATTTAACTTTTTGGTTTGATTTTCAAAGCTGCACGTAGACAGTTGCGCGTTTGGCGTAAGTGCAAAGTGCCAGTCTGTCTCTCGGCGCGTATATAAGTGCGTGTCCTTGGTACATGAAAGTAACGCGCGTCGAGCACACACATTCGTTTCCCTTTACGATTTCATCTCTGCACGCGTGATCGGTTTCAGAGCCGGAAATGATTAGGTTACATTGTGTGTATAATAATGCATTGTAGTATACAGGACGAGCCGATGGATTGACAAAGTCGAGATCACGCGGTATGCTTCGGTGTCGGAATACGGGACAGGAGTTTTGAAAAATCTCTCGTTTCATGTGTAGATTGATTTTTTTTTTTATTTTCATACGAATTTGGAAAAAGAAACTTTATTATTTGTTTTAATGATAGAAATATGCGATTAAAAAAACTAGTGCAGGTCTTGAGTATACTGGATGAAAGTTTGATTAAATTATTGATGCACATATCAGTAAATAATCCATAAGTTGTAATTTATTTGATTTTAAATCGACTCGATACGACGTCATTATAAAACGTATGTCGAACAAAAACGTAGGAGAGTATAATGAGTACTCTATTATAACAGAATATACAATCATTTCCTGATACTTTTTTTTCAAGATTTACGTAAATTATACAATCATTTAACGAGGCATCATAATTGCGAATAATCAACGAATCCCACAACTTTAGCTTCATTGTTTCATGAATTCGAGGCGTCAAATGCTCCTCTAAATACATATTATTATGTTCTGATTGAGCGTTTTTATCAATGTAATTGTCATTAAACGAGGCGCGATTAATCCCATAAAAGTTTTTTTCTTTTCGATACTGTTACACTCGCAGATGATTGCGGCAAAAACTCGTCGTATTTAAGAGGAAGCAGACACTTTTGCACAATTACTTCTAGAATATGTTGGGATTACAATTACTAGATGTCGATTGCTCGGCAGGATTACGCAATGCGCATGTAATTATACTTTAGTATCACGATGCAGTGACGATTCCATCACTTAGATACATTGTAATCTTGATTATGTTTGAATAAACATACATCAGATATGCAGTATTATAAACGTTTCTTATTGTCAGTATAATGAAAGCAAAATTCAGTCTGATACTTTTTTTTTCAAATCATTCAAACTGTATGTTCATTAAATCGTATACGTCAAACATTATATAAACGTATAACAAAATGTTTCATTTCAAATTGTAACACACAGTTTCATAAGTATACCAAAGTATTGTGCATCCGGTCAGCACACATTTAATGATTTGCGTAGAGGATAGATATCAAAATAAACAAGAAAATCAATAGAAAAGAAGAAGTCAATAAACGTGAGGACGGAAATTTTGAAGATACTGAATACCATCATTTATTTGTTCGATGATCGGTAATACCAAGAAACGGACGCACGTGATCCGTGTCTGGGGATTCCTCGGGTTCAAAACCACAAGACTGTGTATATAATACACGACAATAAAATTAATTTCCACTCCCGGATTTATTTTGGTGAACTTTAACTCTCAATTATTTCGCAGCATATGCATGTACATAAGATGCAAGAGACACATGTCTCAGTTATTATGCTAATTACGACATCTTTAAATTTTTTAAACGAATTACGAATCAAAATGAAAAGCTATCTAATTGTAGATTAAAAATGCTCCTTTTTCGTTCAAGGCTTGAACAAAAAAGATGTTTTGCCCTGCTTTTTTTAAGTTGCATTACACTCATTGAAAATTCAAAATTCGAACCTTGAACGTTTTGTATTTTTCTTCAATGCCTCCCGTTCAATATGTTGATCAATTAAGTAATTTTGCCTTTGCACAAAGCAAATATAGCAATGCATTAGCAATTGGCAGTTGAAAAAAAAAGATTGAAAAAAATTTTTGAATTGTAAATTTTCTCTAGTAACATTTATTGCAAATCTAAATTTTCCATTTTTTTTCGCAAAATCCTTTTTCGTTTTTATGGAAAATAATGTTGCATCGATGCTGAGTATATAAAAAATCCTGCCATTTTCAAAAACACTATAGCAGACATAGATCCTTATGGTTTTTGCACTTTCAAACATACACTTTAAAATAAAAAAGCTACAAATCCTTCTTTCCATCGTTAGGATCAAGATGCCACGATAAATTACTGTATAAAGATTAGATAAGAGGCTAGAAAACAAAAGCCACGATCCAGCCAAGAAATCCATCACAGAAACTAAACCACTAAAATCACAAAAACAACCGCTACTTTTCCGCAAAATACATCAACGCACGCGTGAATTTGAGGAAAAAAAAACGAGTTTACGATAACATAGAAGGAAAGTCGCGAAGAAGAATCCTTCCTCCATAACTATCTCCCAATCGCAGACGATACCGGTCTCTCTTTCGATCGAGGCGCTCGTCGGCGAGTCAATGAGCCCACAGAGGCCGCGCGATCTGGTCTGTTATTCCCGGGCTTATACCTGTACGTATATAATACGCAGAGGCGCTGGCGCTGGCGCGTGTGAGCCTCTCGTTGGCGACGTCATAATGTGTCAAACGTGACGTAGCTGTAGCCGCGGGCTGTTGGCCTGAAAACGTTGTCGCAGTAGCGGCCGAGGAAAACCCGAAGCCGGGACGTCACTTACGCACATTTGCGCTTTTTTTTGGTCGGAGAGACCGAGTATACTTATACAGGGGGATATTTTTTTCTTTTTCTAGTGGAAAAGTTGATTATGGATTAAGGAAAATCCAGGTTTTTATGTGTCGTAATATTGCGGCTATGAGGATGATGCGTTATTGTCGTTTTGGGGATCGTGTGGTGGAGGGGAGAGGACTCGCTGTGGGGAAAAATTCGAGATGATGCATTTCTCATGGAAAAATATGAAGGAGAGCCTCGTTGATTGATACAGCGTGCGAAGATTTTCCTGGAAAGTGTAATTCTGTATACTTGTGGCTATTTTTTCGAGATTTTGGAAAATTTTGTAGCGGCAATGATTGTTTAGCTCTAAAAATTTAATAAGGAAGATTTATTACTTTACGATTGTACGGTTTTAAGAGCCTAACCGTCGCTGTCTTTGCTAATAAATTGATGGCTAATAAATTCTATCGCATTTATTGTCATTGTAGAGACGTTATAGTTTTTTAATTCGCGAATATCCATCTTAAAATCACAATAAATCATGCATAAGCATGGAAATAAGTAGATGTAAATAGTATGTTGGCTTTGCATTGTAAGCAGACACAAAGCATTTTATTATACAAATATACATTATTTAATAAAAAATTCAATATTTATTAGTTTCGATCGGTAGAAAAGGAACTGTGTGACTGCAAAGCTGCAGTAATTCATAAAATAAAGGCTAGAGGCTCAACAAATAAATCATTTATAAAATGAAAATCAATAAAAACAAACTTTTTCTCATTACGATGCCGGTTCCCTTTATGTACTCTTAAAACTTTTTGTCAAATTTGTCAAGTCCTTAAAAACAATTAAAAGAGCAAAGTCGAAAATAAGGAAGCGATACGCACATGCTCGTAATATAATTTCAAGGATGTTGTATGTATGTACGTACGTAAGAATGCATAAGTCTTTGCAATTTTATGTCGTTATACATCATATTTAACATAAAACGTTAAAATCTTTCAATTTCCGTGATGCCATTCTTTTCTTGATACAATTCTTATCCGTCTAAAAGAGATTTTTAAGCTATAACTACAACTATATCATATTATCATTAGTTATTATAACGTTATTTTCTGCGTGACTGCATTGTTGAAAAATGTAGTTAGTATTGAAAGACGTAGATACTTTTTTAAAGAATACAGGAATATTTTTGTTGGCCATGTGTAAACAGAAAGTCCTCCTTAATTTACATTTTGGTTCTCTCATACTTGACAGCACGGAAATTTCCCTTTTCTTTGCACTTCTCTTTTCATCTTCACAAATCCGAACCATTTGACATCAATAATTTCTCGATTCATTATTATGAGCGATGAACTGTAATACTTTACTTATTTTATTAAATTCTTAAATTCGCTCTTTGTTTTGAGAAATATATAGATAATACTATTGGTTGCAACATGAATAATACCTAGAGATAATTTAAAAAGGATAATATATGTACTTATGATAAGCTTTTATAATAAAAATAATTTTTTTTATTTCAAAGTTCTTACAAAAGCAAATACCAAACGGTTTTTTTATGGCAGCATTTATAATTGACCTCTTTATTGTATCAATTAAAAAATAATAAATTAATATTGAAAACTGCGTTGAATCGTTTAGAAACACGTGTATATTATGATGATCAATTGTAGATGTTGAACTAATGTAGGCGTGAACTTTTTTACAAAATGAAAAAAACTCTGAAAAAAAACGAGTAAAATGAAAAAAAAAATTAAATTTATTGCCTTGATAATGTTGGGGGCTCGACTCATTAATGAAAGATCTTGCACAACCGAGAATCTTGTAGCAGCCAAGTGTAAATGCCTAATGAAGGCGAGAACACAGCTTAAAATACGCGCGCGCAATAAATTTCGTTAATTCGCTCGCTTATTGAATCAATTAATTCTTCAATAAAAGATGTATCATTTGTAAAGCTGAATATTCACTTAGAAAATTCCGTGTAAACCAAAGTGATCCATATATCAAATGACCTTTTAATTGCGTTTTGCTTAGTTTTATAAATAACAAAAAAATGAGGATACTTCAATAGACGTCATTAAATATTTTCTGAAAATTCTCCCAAACGTTATGAATAAACGAAGAGTCATTCGGAAACGCATGAAAATCTTTAAGTAACAGTCTTAATTGCTGGTTTTCTAATAATGCGACTACCGTGCATATATTGCACCAAAGCACCTGTTATGACTCACAGATCACTTGGTCTACGTTATTATATGCTTAACGGAATCCCCTCGCGAATTGCCTCAAGGATATACATTGCTACCTAAAAATAATTAAGTTGGAAATGTTACACGTGCATAAGTACTTTTTTGTCCAGCACATCCAAACATTTGCAGATCAAATTTAGCTACTTTTCTCAGAACTTACTACCCAAAAAAAGAAATTAAATATCCAAAAAAACAACCTGTAAATCCCCTGGCAACAAATCCGTACAGGTATAATAGGTGCAACAGGCGTTCCCGCCTCGTGGAAAATCGCTCGCTCGCGCGCGCACGACAGAGAGAAGAAGCTTGGCATCAGCCGAGAGGCAGCAGCAGCAGTAGCACACACACAGAGAGGAGTAGGAGGAGAAGGTGGGGGCACCCCTGACCCCGGCTGTGCTGTGCGCGGCGCCGGTGAAGGGAGGCTGCGTTTATAACGCGCCGGCAAACCGCCCTGGAGACGCATTCGCTCGTTCGCCTCGCCCGCAGCAGACTCGGCAGCAGGGGAGCCCGATTTTGGAGAAGAGCCGCGGATCAGCCAGATAAATTTTATTTCTTTTAACCGTCACAACTCGCGTCGTCCCGGCTGAGAGTCACATTGGCATTTTTTGTGATCTCCTGATATTTCGAAGAAGAGAGAAGGAATTGTCGTCCGTTCTTTTTTGTTCTCCGGATCCGAAGGTGATTTTTTTTCATTGGAAAGGCAGTGATAGAATCTTCAAGTCGTTTTTATCGAATTTGAAGACGAAAGAGGCTCCCCACGTACGTAGAATCGAGGTAAATTTGGATTTACATTGGCTCACACACAGTGTCGCGTCAGTTCGACTTTTGGAAATTTTACTCAAGAGAAACAAGAGAAGATAAGAGAAGCAACAATGGCCGTAGCTGCTGCACAGAAGAACCGCGAGATGTTTGCCATCAAGAAGTCTTACAGCATTGAGGTGAGTTTTTTTATTATGCCTTTTTTTTATTTTAATCTTAATTTCTTTTTCTATTTAGGTGTTGCCTTTTTATTGAGATTTGCGCAAAGTGTTTGAAATGTATTCTCTCATTGAAAATGCAAGTGTTTTATATATGTTTATTAATGCAAACATGAGGTTTGACAAAAAAATATTTGAATAACGTCATTTTTACGATCTCGAGCACTACAATTATTCCAAAGACATTGTGTTCATTAGGAGCATAAGTTTAAATTACAAACCGGTTTATACCGCACGTAAGCTCGAACAAGGCGCGCGCGAAATTCAAATTTCGCGCAGAGAGTTTACAACAATCTCAAGATCCATTACACTAAAAAAATTTTTATTTTGTCTTACTTATTACAACAATTATAAATTTATACATTACTTTAATTCGCAACAAACATCCGAACTCTTGACCACTTACTTATTCCGCATGTATACACGGTCGTCTTTCAATTTCGCCTGCACTTTCCTTTTCTTTTTCAAACAATCTCTGAATGCAAAGTAGCCCGAAATTCGCGAGAAAAGAAGAGCAAAAAAAAACCGTTAAAGATTCCCATACAGCAAACACACCTGCGCAACGTTCACGCGAAAGTTTTCCTGTCTTCCAAATCACCTCGGTATATATAACCCGACATCCTCTCCGCGCAACGGAATTTCACCTCTTAAAAAAAAGCGAGCGCGTGCGCGCAAGTACATCTCTCCGACGTCGTTGCAAAACTTGCATGCGAATAATCGCTCTGGCACACGTAAAAAAAAAGTAGCGAAACGATTCGTATCCTCTCCGGAATCATTGTCCTACGTGACTTTTCGAGCTACCGCGGCTTTCGTAACGGGCAAAAAAAAAAAAAAAAAAATTACGTCAGAAAGCGTGCATTTCATCGGCAGACTTATACCGGTTCCTTCGTCTTCCTTTCCTTCAGTGAAATTCTCGACAGTAAGTAGCAACTCGCGACAGGTTGTAAACATATAGTGACGAGTCACTGCGTTGTCCGCGCGCGCAAGTGAGAGAGAAAGTATATAGTCGACGCGTCGTTTGGTGCGTATATTATATAGATATGTATGTAGTATAGGATCGTGTGAAGGCCTTGGAGCCATGGGATTTACGACCTTGCAAGCGGGAAATTATATGGGAGCCGCGATTTTTCATCACTTTAGGCAAGGATGAGATTTAGACATAGAGGGAGATCGGAACCGGAAGATTCGGCGCCGTATTATGACCGTGTGAATGTGAAGGTTTCGATATGTTTGGATGTGGTTACCAGGTGCTGATTATATGTAACGATTGAGTACGTGCGCTTAGTATTCATAAATTCTGTTCTCCGGAGTCGAGTGTAAATAGTATACATATTAGTAACTAGATATAATCTGATATAGTTAATTTATTTAAATCGATGTGGATTTAATGCCGTTGTATAACTAGAACGTTTGATTCGAATTGAAGTAAGGCATCGATATAATCGATATACGTTATAAATTGTTCTTTTTTCTTTTAACGACAAGAAGCTTAACTCACAAATCAAACACAAGCAAATCTAGTTGTCACACATGTCTGACAATAAAAAAAAAAAGTTATATTCACAATATACTCTGACTCTATTTCTCGACGTTCGAAGAAAAAAAGAACTATCGCTACTGATGGTGTCTACGTGATCTCGAGGCTTATACGCGTGCGGCTATTCCTCTCCAAGACTTTCTCCGCGTGTCACACGAAAATATTCTAAGTATCGGAACGCGCAGCGTAACGGATAATTAGATAATTATATTTTCAGTGGAATGCGCCCATACTGCACGATCGCGGTGAAAATTCGAAGGTGCTGGAAAAGTTATTTATTTTTTTTTTCATCTTCGCGCTAGATGCATCGTAATTCGTGTTCCCAATACCAGACTCTATTTCTCTTAGCTTAATTCCCGAGAAATCGAATCTCCAAAATATATCAAATATAATCCTTATAAACGCGTCGATAATTTTTTTTTCCCACTTTGTGACATTGGACGCGATCCACCTACATAATATAAAAATATATCATCGAATCGCGTTCTCGTCAGAAAAAGTTGTTTTGTTTATAAGTATATACAACGCGCAGTGTATACACAATCGCGGCCGGAGAGTATATGATAAAAAAGAATCCGCTCTTTTTCTCGCGCGCGTTTCTTCAGCGGCATTTCCATCGCGAGCAGCAAAAAGAAGAAAAAAAAAAAGAGTTCTCTACCGCACGCACGCATCGGAACGTCCCTGAACTCACTTCTAGACCATTCCAACTCGTGATGTGTCTATATATCGTATATACAAACTTATACCGATCTTATATACATCATTGTCCGATCGAGAGATCAGCTGCGCAAGTGTATATAATAATACCGGAAGGACTCCTTTTTCGCGCACAAAGCGCGACGACGAAATTACTCTGTGACGCTGTAGTGCAATTGCAAACAATGCAGGTGTTTAGACTTTTACGAAAGTTTCTTTTTTATTTTGACGTGCGTGTATACAAAATTTTGGATTCGAGGCCTCTTCTGATTGTTTGATCTCGCGGCAAGAATGCGCGTCGCGAATGGTGTGCGGCTAATCATCGAGGAGAGAGAAAATGTAGGCTCGGTAACATATACTTTTAGATCATTACATGCATCACTAGCATTTTACTGGTATACGCGCGATATGCAAATGAAGCTTACGTTCATTATCTAACACTCCCGCAAGGGTAAGACCGCTAGATGACTTTGAAAATCGACTTTTTTTCTGCACTCCGACTCTATTGCCGTATCAATTTTATAATTAGCCTTTGCAAAAACTGCCTATTACTCAATCGTTCTGAATCTAGCACAATCTCATGTATTCAAATATAATAATATTATATTTTTGAATTAAAAGAAAAAAAAACAATAATAGTAATCATCGAAAGCAAAACTATTTCCACTCGGATCCGACTAATCATCTCTCCAAACAATTACCGGTCACGCAAAGATTTTCCTCTCCACGCACACGTCTCTCTCTCTCTCTCTCATTGAACCATCTGACGCGTCTATATAATGGCCGCCTCAATCTTATTGAGAAATCGATCGTCCTTGCATGAGCTCGCTCGCTCCGTAATTATGAATACGTTATAAAATACTCTCGTGCCTCTATAAATCCTCCACATACACACACATACACAAATGTGGGATACGAAAAACGCGGCAAAAAAAAAGAGAAGAAACAAACCAGTCGGAGAAAAACTGGCGTCTCTCCTTGAAGTCGTCTCGAGCATAAGAGCAAGGCTGGACTCACGTGCGCACGCGGGGACCGTTATATAGCGGGGGCGAGCCTCCGACAGGTGCACCGCTGCCGATTTATGCTAATGAGCGCGTCGAGAGATGCGGGTTTGATACGGCTCTTTTTTTCCTCTCCGCCGTTTGATCGGGATTTGAATGCGTCGATTGGAAACTTTTTGTCCTCGTGAATTGATTATTATTATTATTGTGTGTATATTATGCGTGATGAGGCCGAACGAGTTGTAGGTTAAATTTAGTGAGTTATTGAAGGTACTGTTGCATCACAACGATTAATTCCTTGACGTCACGCTCGTCGTAAAAGTTATTTATCGAAGTTTAATCTGTGAATTTCGTGGACTCTGAGGTGTGTGTAAAAAATAAATAAATAATTCACTAAGGAATGCAGTGCTCGAGTGCAATTTTCGTTTTAGTACCCTTTTGAGTACGCCTTTATTAGGACTTTTTTTTCCTCCGTTACGTCAGAGGCCGCAATATTTACAGATGCGTATACGAGAGTTATCCTTATCGCGTTTTGCTTTGCAAGGTAGTTTTTAGCGAAAAATTGGATAAGAACGATTGGAAGAGCGACTTCTACTGTATTAGACCGATGGCGCATGAGTCTGCATGCCAGGATAATCGTGTCAATGCTGCGTTATACAAAGCAATTGGAGTTCTCATTACAATAGCAATTTTACTTTCAAGAACGGCTTTTTAGAAAAGCCTCTACTGCGTTCCTTGGATTACGTCCAAATTTCAAAACCGTTTCCATACCTTTGTATTATACATATTCCCCTATAGTGTCTTTTTCAAAAGACAATACAGTATACCATACTCATTCACTATACATATCCATAAAACTCGTTTTCCTCATCTCCCAAACATCGCGATTACAAAATATACTAAAAAAAAACTGGTCCTGCACCCTCGCGAATGATGATGATGATGATACGATATAAGCTTGCTTGTTAAAACGAGCGTCGCCGCGCGCGTAATCGCGTGGCGTAAGAGGCCGCCGTCGCGCACACACTCATCGTTCGACGATCCAGTAGGTATATAGCTGAGTCTTGAGTACTTGGCCCACTTATGCGCGGCTGCGCGTGCCAATTGCCGCGCGTGATTTGCGCGCGCGGATCCTCGCGCGGAAAAATCCTCTCTGTATGTGTTGTTTTGTTATGGAGTCATGGATGACGCGACGATCACTCTGTCACCTCGACCCTCACACCATCACCTGTGCGAGAGATAAGAGGAGGCGATTGTTACGTATTATTGTCTGTAAGCTAATATGCCCTTGGTGTGCTTGGCAGAAGCTCGGGAAATGCCTGAGGTTATCGGCGCTGATGTTTTTTTTTTTTTTTTGAAGCATTGTAATAAATAACAAACTTGCGAGTTTTGCTGAATTGAATTTGAATATTTGGAGAAGCACCGCAGGAGATCGGTTTCATTTCCGTGACTTCAGCGGCAGACACGTCTGATGCTGTCTCCAAGTTAACACCTACGTATTTCCTACTGTTTAACGCTTTTCACTCGCTCTTTTCTTTTGACGAGTCCACTGGAGCTAAGCGGAGAAGTCGTTACGCGCAGGAAATGGCCTGCACTCTCTCGCCTTTGTCCCCACCTAATTGCCATGATCGAGGAGTCGCGAACTCGTGCACAATTGTCCCTTGGATTTCACTCGGCTTACCACCAAAGTTCTCTTATAATAACGTGTGTCGCGATGAACTTCTTAATTAACTGAGAATTTATAATGGATTGCGAAGACTCGGTTGGAATAATAAAAAAATGCATCATTTTCTGTGTTTCAGAATGGATACCCGGCAAGACGTCGTTCTCTCGTAGACGACGCTCGTTTTGAGACGTTGGTTGTCAAGCAGACAAAGCAGAGTGTGCTGGAAGAGGCTCGCCAACGAGCGAATGGTAAGTTTATTTTTTTTCTTAGATTGTTCTTGTTGGTTATTCGATGTTGTCAAAATTGTCTTTATTGTCGATTTTATTTTGCACGTTGCTTTGTATCAGTGTTGCATGAGATGTATTTTTTTTGTGTGTTCTTCGTAATACCATAGATTCACCCGTCGATCCGGCAATGTATGGCCAGGAACAGATCAACAAAGAGGATCAACCCTTTGACAATTCGTCAGCATCTTCCAGCGATGACGAGCAGCAAGAAACACTTGCTTGCGCGGCTAAAGAAGGCGGTAAGAATCCTTTCTTTTAAAACTTTTACTCCTATTATTTCTTTACTTTTTTTCTTATTATATAAATAAACGTATGTTATATACTCGATGTATACGAATGTAAGGCATGTGCATGAACGTTTTGTGTGTTTGATTTTTAGAAGCCAAAGCGGAAGCATCATCCTCAGACGGCGAAGAGAAGGGGGACGACGGTAAGTGTCGAGACAATTATAGGAATTTCGCTCGCTCGAAAGACTCGCGACCCGAAAAGAGAGGCGAAGGAAAAAAGGGAAAGCGAAAAAAACGCGCTTATTGTTGAGAGCTGCACTTGTACAAATTATACTTTTTTCTGCGCATTCGAAATTGCGTTACGTGTCGCTCTACATTCTTTACATATATTCTTTTATTAACTTCAAAATTCTAGCTCTCTCTAGTGTCTCAAAAATAGTCGAAAAAATATTTCGCGTCATCTTCCTATACATAAATCTATCGTCATTCTGAAAAAAGACTCTGCAAGATTTCTGCCCTTTTTCACACTCCACATAACTTTCCTCCTTTCATTCGAGCAATTCACGCCACGTCCGATGTTCACACCCCCGCGTCCGGATTTTAAAGGTCGCCGGGTAAAATGTGTAACGCAGTTAGTGTCCCCTTTTGCTCCCCACAGTAGCAGCAGCAGCTCCTGCTCTATACGATATCACGTCCGCTGGAGGCACTCTCACGGTCCCTCTTTCTCCATTACCCTTATTACCTTTGATGCGCGGAAATGGACTTAAAATTGCCGGCCACCTCGTCGGGATTCAGCTCGCGAAAGGAATTGCCAGCTCTCTCTCTCTCTCTCAGCCAAGTGTCTCTAAGTGATTTCTCCCACTTGCTTTTGAGTAACGACGCGTGAAGCTATAATACATTATCGGGATCACTATATACTGTAAAAAATCAATCGACACTTGTGATTTGACAGGAATTTTTTTCACGATTTCTTCCAGATTTCGGCTTAACGGAAGAAGAACTAGTGCTCGCGCGTTCTATTGCCGAGAATCCAGATGATCAGTCGGTGCAGACGGCCGCTCTGGTATTGCGGCTCCGCGAGGGTATGTCCGCTCTGCCGCGTATCCTCAAGACCATCGAGAACTTCAAGGGTCAGGTGGCCCATGTTGAGACTCGTCCATCGAAGAAAGAAGGACAATTCGATGTGCTGGTTAAGGTGAACATGAACCGTCACAACCTGTCATCTCTCATCAGAAACCTGAGACAGGGTTCGTCACTCGGTGGACTTACCCTTCTCGCGGAGGACACCAATGCCGTGACCGTCAAGGACCCCTGGTTCCCACGTCACGCATCCGACCTGGACAACTGCAATCATCTGATGACCAAGTACGAGCCTGACCTCGACATGAGCCATCCTGGATTCGCTGACAAGGAATACAGAGCGCGCAGGTTAGTTCAGTCTCTTCATCATCCGTTCGGTACAAACCCGAATGTCTCTAACGTCGAATGATTTAACGTTGTCCAGGAAACTGATCGCCGAGATCGCCTTCGCCTACAAGTACGGCGACCCCATACCCAACATCCCCTACACCGAGACCGAGAACGAGACCTGGAAGCGTGTGTTCAATACCTTGGTCGACCTAGTACCCAAACACGCCTGCAAGGAATACCAGCGCGTTTTCCAAAAGCTTCGCGAGGAGAAGATCTTCGAGGCTCATCGCGTACCCCAGCTCCAGGAGGTCAGCGAATTCCTGAAGAAGAACACCGGCTTCACACTGCGTCCGGCTGCAGGTCTGCTTACAGCTCGTGACTTCCTGTCCAGCCTTGCATTCAGAATATTCCAGAGCACGCAGTACATCCGTCACATCAACAGTCCCTACCACACACCCGAACCGTGAGTATTATTATATTATCATTTTCTATACACTCGATCAAAACCAGAACTGCAGGAGAGTGAACCTGTCAAAATATCAGACATGCCTCGGGACAATCAATATTATACGGTATATAGAGTCGGTGGGAGGGAAGTTGCGCGCGTACATATAGATAGAGAGCGGAGTATCCATCTCTCAAAGAGCGAACGATCATAATGGAGTTAGCGCGCCTCTCTAAGCTTGTAATGGAACTCTAATTGGCTTTTAACGACGCGATGGCGTTGATAACTCAGTTGCGAATATATATACTCGTTCTTCCTGCGCGCGACGGTCTATATATGCGTTTAACTTTGAAATTTCGATTTTGCCTGGACACACGGGAGCTTTGTATATGCTATGCGCACCTGAAGCTTATTCGATTGACGTGGTACGAGTGTAACAAAGTTTATGTGTGATATAGCTTTCGAATTGAATTTTGTAAAAAAATGCCTTGGTGTCTTTTTCTCAAACAGCGATGCGATCCACGAGCTTCTCGGACACATGCCACTTTTGGCCGACCCAAGTTTCGCTCAGTTCTCCCAGGAAATCGGTTTAGCCTCTCTGGGTGCCAGTGACGAAGAGATCGAGAAGCTTTCAACCATCTACTGGTTCACCGTCGAGTTTGGTCTGTGCAAGGAAGGAACCGAGACCAAAGCCTATGGAGCCGGTCTTCTCTCGGCCTATGGTGAACTCCTTCATTCCCTCAGCGACAAGTGCGAGCACCGACCATTCGAGCCGTCCACTACCGCAGTTCAACCTTACCAGGTAAGTTACTCATCATCATCATCATCTGACATGGAATCTGAAGGAGAGGCAATAATTTCTGATCGATCGAAACAGGACCAAGACTACCAGCCAATCTACTACGTGGCCAACAGCTTCGAAGACGCGAAAGAAAAGTTCCGTCGTTGGGTAGCAATGATGTCCCGACCTTTCGAAGTCAGATACAACCCTCACACCCAAAGCGTCGAGGTCCTGGACAGTGTGGAGAGGCTCGAGGGTGCCGTGTCGCAGCTCAACATCGAGCTTACCCACATCACCAATGCCCTCAACAAAATGAAGTCGTCGTTCGCGTAAAGTTTCGCTGAGCCGGCGTCACCCGAGGTGGACTATTGCGACGTTGCGCCGGCGATGTTGACGACGTTCCATGAGAACGTCGACGACTACGACGACGACGACGATGATCAAGACGATGACGATGATGGTACGTCGGGACAGTCACGGCGCCGGGAATCCATGGCTGGAAATTTTAAGCGACGCGCGCGCTCCTCGTGGCTCAGGTATCGACGACAATTCTGCCATGTCTTGTGAGCTTCGCGAGTATGATATAGCTTTTTTGTTGGTGGCAATTTGAAGTTTGCTTGAAAGTACCGGACTTGTAAATATCCTGTGACGAGAGAATATTTTCATTCGGTAGACTGTGTGTGACAATGGCAATAACCTGTTAATTCAAATATATTATACAATAACTATCGGTCGAAAATTTTCAAGTCTAAGTATACGGTTGGCCGAAATAGTTGCAGTAGCATGAGACATGGCACGAGTTGATCGCGAAGAAAATCTAAATGAAAAATGCTTTGAAAAACTTATGCAGTATTAAAATCGAATGTGTTTCAACGACGACTTTTTCGTTCGAAAAAAAACTTTTTTTTGAATCAAGAAGTCTCGTATCACGATGAAAAATGATATTCAGACACTTGTTCTCTGACTGATTATGATCGCAAAGGCAAATATATAAACAGTCAAAGCAACGACCGTCTTGTAAAAGCGAAGCACACGTACTTTTGAGCCACGACAAGCAGAGAAAGACTATATTGGCTGCATCGGAGAGCAAAATCATTGAAATTAACCCTTCTCGTATTCTCCGGACTCCAGTTGCACTTCCTCTAATGCAAATTTAACCATCGGTATATTCTCAGAAACATCTGTTATATCATTGAACGACACACGGGACGTGAAAAAGAAAAGGTATTGTGTAACTGCGAGCGTGAGAAAAGTGAAACTTGCCTCAATGATTTTGTCACCTCCGTATATAAAACTTATATATATATATAACACTATAAGCGTCCGAACTATACTCGTCCTCTCAGACAGCCTCCTCTCGTCATTATTCATTTTATCCTCCTTCTCTTCCTCGCCTCCCTTTGTATAAAGTCTCTCCTTCGCCATCTATTGCGTCTATTTTATTTTTATTTTTTCCCTCTCTCTCTTTCTCTATCTCTCTCTATCTTTCTTCCCCCTTACTCGCAAAAAAGCGAGCGCACGCGCGGTGTGACATGCGCGACTTAAAAGTATTATTAGTTCGCGGATAAGAGAATAACGCTCGGAGAGTCGGACACACGTCACTTGTCATCCACTACTATATTTCTTTACTTTTTTTTTATCAACTTTTTCTCTTTGCGGAATTGCACCTTATATATATAATATACGTTTTTGCACGTGTATCTCTTTTAAAACTCTCTCCGACTTTGATTTTCCAGCGCATGTATCGAGCGAACCGCGCGTGCGCCACATTATTGTTATTATATTATTATTATTATTTTATTGTATTATTATTATTATTGTACTCTATTGTATTGTATTATTGTAATGATCATTATGTACTACAGTGAAAATTGTGACACTATTCGATTTTGGAATATAATTGCGGATCGACGAAGCATGAAATTATATACGAGCTGAGAATATATACGTATTCCTAGACGACAGTGCCGCGACTTTGACTGTATATGCTTTATATTGTATGTTATACATATTTTACTGTTAGCGTTATGTACTGTATTCCGGCTAACCCACATTAAGAAACAGCAAGCACCTGCCCGAACTGCTATTAGGATTGTACAGATATACTTACTGCAATTCCTTTCGTTGCACAGTTGGAAATTATTTGTGTACACTATCTATTATTATAATATTTTATCGCAAAATTATAGCTATGAACTATATATACGATGATCAGCAATAAACTTTTACTTTCAAATTATTTATAATTTTGTTCGTGTATTTGTCTTTTTAAAAATTATATATACCCTCGCGTGTAGTAACAACTATTAGTATATAGTATATAATTGTTGAAAAATTGATGTTTACGTTTCCAGCTGTGTAAGATTTTGTCGTCTCGAAGCTAAGTTTCCTCTCGAGCACGAGAAAATCCTGTTAACGATTATATAATCCAAGAAGACAACGAGCCGTGCGTTTATTGTCGACATATGCGCGCATAAATATACATGTATGCAAATACAAATAAATACGTATTATATATAATTAACGAGTATATTTCAACGAGATCTCTTACCTGAGTAAGTGCGTTGTGCGAAGATATACAGCTTATCAAAAGGAGTTTGTGAAATATCGATGTTGTACTTATAGAACTTCAAGTGGATAACCTCCCAAAACAGCGATTGGATATAGAAAAAAACGATGTGTCGTTACTTCTTTGTATCAAGTTTGTCCTAAGTAGTGTACACTATATATTTATGCACCAGTGTATAAGTACGCCGCTATGTATCCCACGCGCATTGACGGATAGCAGTATATTATATTATATGACTCTCTCACTTCGTTTGTATTATATTGTAAAGTATCGGCATAATAAACAAATTCAATGATGAACATTAACGATACGCCGTCTGTTATTTAACCCTTGAAATTATTTTGCAACTTGAAGATACTATTTTTTTCAAAGAGTCTACTTTCGATCTTTTTGGATATAACCTAATATTTGATGCACCTTCTTCAAAACTAAATAAAAAAAAAGATGTTACAAATTCAAACCAAAATGTTCACTAAAAGATGTATAGGTACATACTGCGACTAATTTCATTGTGTATAACCATGTTGTGACTTCCACCAGTTTCGGCTAACCTGCTCTGAAAACACGATGAAGCATTAAATTTTTTGTTCAAAATTTAACTAAAAAATTTTCTATTGATGGAAATCGTAGCAGTAAAGTCACGTTCAACGCTGCTGACCGTAGGCGCACTTTTAGCCACCGCATGTCGAGCTCGCGCAGTTCATGCGGGTGCCTGGACCCATAGTGTTTGCGACGGTGAGTTAGGTTATGCATACGTTTTTATTGGCTCAATGTAAATAAATTTTGGATATACTAGAAATTAAGAAAGCTTTTATAAATTCAAATACTACTTTAAAGACAAATAAATAGAGATTTAATTAAAAGTATAAGCAGTTATAATATAGTTCCTATTACTTAAAGTATAATTACTTTTCTGGAATATTTAAAAACGCTGCGCGTGTAAAGTAGCCACTTGTCTATACAAATATTTAAAAGCAAAACAGTAGGGTAAATAAATAAAGATTAAAAGACAGAGAAAGTATGTATGAAAAGCCTAAAGATAGGAAAGCAGACGATACAGAAAAAGATGGGAAACGATGTAAAGTCTGTAAGAGGAAGAAAGACAGATACTTAAAAGAACTTTCTCCACTTATTTTGGAGCTACTGTAGGTCGTTGCGCGCTGGACGATGTCTCGTGGCTTTTCGGATGGATTACTTATGCAAGGAGGGCATCGCTCGTCTTAATAATGCTGTCTGGTATCGTTCTCTACTACATTCCCGAAACTCGAGCTCGTTAGTGTCCTGATTTTTTACTTCAACAACAGCACACTATGTAACATAAAGATTTTATTTTTAGAAAATTATACTTTTTTATTATTACCTTTTAGCTGCTAGAAAAGGATGTCACTTCGTAATCGATCTAGTTGCAAGTGGTTTGAAAGCTATTGTTGGCAGAGTTGATGATGATTGTGAAGAAATTAAGAAAACCGAAGGAGACGATGATTCAAAAATGTCAAAATCATTTATGATCGAAAATGCAAGTTTTCTACCGTTAAATTTTGAAAAAGCCGATAAAGAATATAATAATTTGGAAAAAAATGTACGGCCGAATGTTAGTTTCAGCATTCCTGAAGCAGAGATATTAAGGTTAACCCAAAATTTCTGTAAATAAAATTATGCTGCAAAATGTTATAATAAATCTATACGTGAATATTATAGACAGGAATGCAAGAAACAGCCACTTTTACAGTGTCAATACTTACACGACAGTCAAAGAAATAGGCAATCTCACTTAAAAATACATCAGCCGCGCTCGATGAAATTTAAGGAGAAATCATCGGTTGAAAAAGTTTCCGTTTGTCCAATGCCGCTGATGCAATTTGACACCTTTGAACGTCAGAAATTTAATACTTCATTTCCGTTATTTAATGACAATTGTAATCGGCGCTTAGTAAGGTAGACTGTATAGCTTTTTATAGCAAAAATTGTATGAAACCGATGATGTATCGATGTTTATAAAAAGATAATTAGACGTTAGTTTCAAAGAAAACGGCATATACTTCAGATAATACGTATGCTAATGGGAACATAGGAAAAAATATATTATTTTTCACTGAAAAATATTAATTTTTTTACACAAATATTTTTTTATATAAATCGAACATTGTATATTAAAAATTAAATATTGTCTATTGTTAAAATTGATTATTTTGTTTCAGACCCAATAAAAATGTATTAAACAAAGGATATAAAAGGGAGATCAGTTATGTGGACGATTATCCATTTTTGGAATATTCAAAGAATAAAATGCACACAAAACATGTACCGGATACACAGCAAAATATTTCAAAAGCAGTAAACTTGTTTGAGAAGTATTGATACTACATTGTTACTATTACATCACTTATACTAATATGTACTACGACCTTCTTTAAGGACAGATACTCGGACAGATATGATAAACCTCCTTTAAATATATCTGAAATCGAACTTTCGGAATGGACTGAAAGTGACTTTGATGAAATAGTTGAAAAAGCACAAAATGATAACTTTTCTCAATGTAAGTTGAAAATTAAAACAATATCATATATTATATTATTCAATGTCTTAAACTACAAAATTTAAGGTATCAATGGGCGTCCAAAAGGGAATGATACTCATTTCGATCATAAAATCCATAAGCATAATACGGAGTATTCTGTTAGTCCTACAACAATGAATACGAATAAATCAATTCTCAAAACTTGTAGTTCATGTCATGAGAAGGAAAATCATAAGAAAATTGCAACAAATTGTTCTAATGAACTCACTGATCCATCATTTTACAAAGAAGAAATTTTGCAAACAGGTAATAATGCTTTACATTCGTTTAACAGACAAGTATACTCAAACAAAAGTCTAATACATCATATACTTTTATATAGAATTAAATAAGTCATCACTTTCTCGAGCCTTTCAATGGGTTTTTGGTGGATGTCCGAATAAAAGAAAATCATTCAGTTCCTACAATAAATGAATTACATCAATAATTCAGAATAGATTCTTAAAATAAAATCAGAAGTTAAATCGGTTTGTTTATTCAAAGATTGAATTTAACACCAAAGCAAAGTAGAAATCTGTAGTAACGACGATGCTATACTTAGCGACTGTGGTACAGTGCTGACTCCACAAAAATTATGCGTCACTGCCTCGAAGCTTGTACAAGAATAGACTACTATGGTAAGGAAGAATTCTATCTCGAATTCTACATTATAAATTCAAAAATATTTCTCATGATCTCCTTTTGATTTTTCTGGTCATTGTTAAAAAATTGAATTATTAATTTATTTAATCAATTAGTCATGTAAATATTATTTATTTATTTATTTATTTATTAATAAATGGGCTAAGAGCCCTTTATATACAAGATCATTACAATATGACTCTGTTATAATTTGAGTTAGTTAAATATAAAGAAATATATATAAAAATATGGAAAAAATATATATAACTATATAACACGAAAATAGATCTATTGAAAACTAAACAAGTATACCTATTGCACGATTAAAGCTCGCGAACTGAAAAGTTTTCGTTCAAATCAAAATCTATAGATTCTCCCTCAATCAAAAATAGATACAAAAATAGCTCGAATTCTCTCACCACACACCCGGCACTCATCTTCTAATTAATGTTCCTATTTATAGCTCCAACATCAAACTTAAAAAGCTTTCAATCATCCTCACCAGCTCAAACTCAATGAAAGCTCATTCTCATCTCGCAAGTGTCACCTGCACCTTCCATCCAGAAAAACCACAACTTCCCCATGCTCATCGAAGCGTGAACGCAAAGTAGTCGCGTGTCACGGATTTTCCCAGCTATATAGCGTCGAGACGCTCGTCGAAAAAAGCTCAAAAAAAAAGAACGACGAAGAGGAACTAAAACAGAAAAGCGCGCGCCAGAGATCGTCCGAAGAAGAAGAAGAAGAAGCGGAGAGAGAGAAAGCGTCGTCGGCGAGCGCAGACAGTCGGGCTCGGGCCAAGAAACGCGGTGGACCATGCGCCGTGAGGGCTCCAGTGCTATAGTTTCGGGACCACGTGATAGTCGCTTGCAAGATACTTTGTATAGGTTTACCCTCGATGGTTCGGCCGATTTCTCAGGTTCGATCTTGGAAAAATCGTGAGGTTTTGACTATTTGTGCGAGGAGTTTGAAGGTGGTTTTACTGAACGAGATTATGCTGCTTTCGCTGGAGAGGTAGCCGAGATTTGTTCGAGAGACTCGAGGTATGTGTGTTTGGAGATTTATTGGGGAGAGAGAAAGACTATAAATAGGTATAGAGAGATGTGGTAGTGAAGTAGTCAGGTGATTGTTTCGATTGAATTTATATCGATGAAAAAATTTGTAAGTGAATTTAAGTGGAGCCGATCAGACCATGTTTTGTATTTTACTTAGTTAGAGAAACGTTTAGGTTTTATTTTCCTGTTTTGATTAATACACGCTAATATTACATGTTTCCACGTAACACTAGATCGAAATATGTATACTTAAATTATTTTGATTCGTGATGTAAACATAATATATAAACCGTATCGTATACAAGAAATTAGTTCTCTCATCTTATATAGATTGTGTCTACTTTCTACTAATTATTTCAAACATCAAGTACGTAAATTACAAAAAAAAAACATCACAACTCAATTATTCACATATAAGTTCATTTTCAGCCCAAGAAAACAATTTTACCATCGAATAATTACAAAATTCACAAACACCCAAACTCAACAATAACACACAAGCTCACGAAACCCACATAAAAAATTCACAAACACTCGTAAATCGAACCGCAAAAGCCTATATCCATCACACACACACACACACATATACATACACCTCACCGCAACGTTCCGCGCCGCGCGTCAATCTGCATCTCTCGTATAACTCACTCCGCCTACTTCCCCCGCAGCTTTTCCGCGGTGCGAAAATCTCAAACACTCTGTATAGAGTAGTATAGTTGCACATAAGCCATCGAAACTTCACAACTGCATATCACAGAGAAACGACGACGTTCTGATGTACGAGTAGACGACGCGCAAAACTAAGTAACGGGGTCAATGCCTCTTCGAACGTAAACGCGTCCGCGCGGAGAAAGCAAAAGAGATACACACGGAGCCAAAGAGAAAGAGCAAAGGAAAATCACTCGGTACTTTGATCCGGAAATATATAAGGTATGGTGGAGAGAGGAGAGGCGAGAAGAAAAGAGGCATCGACGCAATTTTTAGCCGCAAGCACGCGGCGTGAGCCATCAATCGCTGCTCGGAGTAATTTTGAAACGCGCGCTTTTTTTTTGCTCTTTCTTGGCGTTTATAGCTGAGGTGCTTTTTTTTCGTTTGTTGCAGAGAGACGACTGGAGGTGGTTCACGATACGTCGATGAGTACAGTTGTTGTTGTGACAACTGATGGAGTGAAGATCCTGATGTCCCGAGCGTCATGACGTCCAATGCGATTAGGGGCATACGCAGGAAGAAGAGCTCGCTTTGCGAGGTTAAGGTGGCTGTGATTGGCGCGCCCGGAGTTGGAAAAAGTGGTGAGTTCTTACTGTATGTATACAAAAAGACTTTGAAGTCAAGTCAATAAGCTTTTTAACGAGTATATATAGAACGAAATTGAGAATAGTATCGTATACAAACGCAGATGTATAAGTGGTACGATAATTTATTCAAGTTTTTCGTAAGACACGTTGCTTGGATTGTGTTTAAATGTACGATTTTTGTTAGCAGTCTTAAACATTGAGTTCTAATTCCTGAGCAAAATTAATACTTTTCATTGATTTTCCCATATTACATTTCCCATAAGAGGACTGAACTCAACCCACTCTTTAGTATTGATACCCCATTTTTCCTGTATTTAAAGTGTTGTGAAGAACTTAAAAAACGTGGTCCGGTAGTTGTACCCCCTAAAATTATTTTTGTTATTTATTTTTATAAGTGTGCTCTCAAAACTGCGCCGTACCTGCAATAAATGATTCAATTAACTCATACGTTTAATAGCCCCCAAAAATAACAACTCCGCAGGATCGCTTTCAAAATCTCGCGAATTGTCAGTCGTAAAATTGAAAATCCTGCCAAAAATATAAACCTCACATGGATATAGATACATAATAAAGCAGTGCCACACAAAGACTATAAATGCAAAGCACAAAGTTGTTCTCGTCAAGCTCTCGTGCATCTAAAAATTCAAAATTACGAGGCCATTATGCTGTACCCAAACATTCGAAAATAGCTCTCCGCGATTGTATACTTTTGCTTCCGCAACACAATGACTCAGAAAAAAAAATGGACTATCGTTCTATATATCTAAAAGTATATGCATGAAAAATAAAGACAGCTGTCAAAATCGTTTCCCAGAGGAATTCTCAAAAACCATATCGCATATCTGTATACACACGATATCTGGGAAGGACGGCGTCAACAGAGTAATAAAGCTTGCGATCGCGCGCGCGAAAATGACGTCGTGGATGAAAAGCCAGTAGCATAGATATATGTATATAAGCAGCGGAGGCGTGTGTTTCGTGCTTGCGAGCGCGGAAGTATAGGGAAACGCGTGTGCTGCTGCAGCTAATGCTATGCCCCTGAGCTTAGCCAACTCGGCGTGTATTTTCGGTAATGGCACGTGTTTGGGGTATACCTACACTACTATATAGTCGGGATAAATAATTCCGTCACTCTTCTCTTTCTATAACCTGAAAGAGTTTGGATTCTGAATCACGCGCGAGAGATTTGGATCGTATATATACGTTCTTTCCGCGGGTTCTCTATTGTGTCGATATATATAGGTTTGGTTGCTGGGGTTCGTTCTCGTTATTATGAGGCTATTTGTTTTATAAATCGTTGCCCGGTTTACGATGACTTACGCACGTCAAGCACTAAGTGCACATTTTAAAGTAAAACGTGCGTTTTATTAAACACAGGTGTTTGTATTATCGTGATTCTTTGTTAAATTCAATCTTTATTAAATAATACACGAGAAAAGCCCACCCGCAAGTTAATTATTATTCTGCAATTTCCATCGTCTTTATGCATTTCTCATCTCATAGAAGCTTTCATCAAGCCACAATCTTATTCGCATTTTACAATCCAATAAAACCGCGTCATATCACGCACACAAACTCGAAAGCATCGCACACATAATCTAAGTCTCCGGCGATTTACACACACTATTCGATCGCGCTCGACAGCTGCACAGAGAGAAAGAGAACTCACACGCATGCTATTTATAAACCAGAGCGTGTACGTGTATATATGGGCTTGTTGAGCTTGCAGCCTTTTTGAATTTCCCGCGGAAACAATCAAGCTCGTGCTTGCGAAAGAAAAGAGCAGTGGACGCACGGTGTGAGCTTGGCATTCCTTTTTCTCCAACTGGCAGAACGCCCGCAACAGTATGGTTTGACGGATTTTCAAAATTCCTTTCGACTAAATAGAGATATTAGATTAGCGCTGATGCTTTACACGAGCGTTAAGCTATGAATGTCGAGCTTTATGGCTGGATGGTTTTGCCGTGAGTTTTTTTTTTCAAACTTGATTTTGCGAGGTCTCTTCCGGGGTGGTTATATATGATTTTTGTTTTTGATTGAATTGGAGCTTATCAACGCGTGGATAATCGAATAAATTTGAATGATTGCCAGATAGTGTTATTTGTAAAATGCTATCTTTGTAGTGAAGCTTGAGAAAAAAATTGTGATTTTTTGCATTTCACAGAAAATGCTTTTATATGCAAAATAGTTCAAATTATATTTAAATTATTAAAAGTGATTTGAATACTCGTTATTGGTTTTCAATATGGGAATTAAATAATTTCTACGAGTACTGAGATGTAGAACGGGCCAACGTTTCTTTGTAATCTTGTTATAAAATTGTTAATAAATTGCAGTTCCCTGATGAGGGAGGATAAAGCCTCCGAAACGTTGGCCCGTTCTACATCTCAGTACTCGTAGAGATTATTTAATTCCCATCTTGATAATCCGATATTGATTGATTACAAAATGAGAACAATTTTATTTCGATTTCGTGAAGCTGACAGACAAGCTTCATCACTTTTTTTGCACATAAAAAGCTGTCATATATATTGTATATATTTTTTTAAAATTGAATAAAGTCACAAGGAGAAAGTTCTAACATCGCCTCTACAGTAACCTAGAACCTCAAGTTCGAAACAGTCAAAAATCAAAGGCACAGATCTCTCCGAAACCAAGTCACCGTTAAATAGGTATAATAGAAGTATCGTCCACAGAGATAATGTATTTTCAGCAAAGACACACATCAGGCCACCTCGAGAGCGATACGATAAGGCTCTATTTCCGGCTCCTTGATCTCGTTCTTCGAGCGCGCGTATCGTCCTATTTTTCATCGAGACCACGTCGAGCATGTCCGTAAATCTTTCTCGTAAAGAAAGCACAGGTTGCCACCGATTATTTTGTTTTCCTGTCGTCCAAGCGAGATATTCGCTCCCGAGGCTACTCTGATGTGTGTAACGCTCGATCGGCCGCATGTGATTCTTTTTTCGTTACGACACAGCCATTATATGCGTTTATATTTAGCTACACGCGGGCGATACACGATTTTTATAATCAAGTGTCTTGTGGGGGAGACCACTGGTTATGCTTATTTTTTTCGTGGATCAGATCGTTGAGTGCACGAGATATTGGGCTTTGCGAGAAATGAGGAAAGTTGCTTTTTTTGATTTTATTGCGATTGCTGGAATTTATTTCTGACAAGAAATTTCGACACATTGACACAGATTTGTTTCATATGAGAGATCGAGTATTTTACTTTTTGGCATGTGTGATTTGTTATTTAAAACGTTCCAGTTTTTCAACGGAGTATCTTTTGGGAACATTTAGTTAATATCCTGTTATTCTAAGGATTATAATATGTTGGCCTCATCTTGTCAGTCAAGCGTCGATGCTCGAAATAGTGAAGGCGGATGTGTTTTTTTAATTTTAAAAATATTATTTTCAAAACGATCTTTCGCACTCAGCCTGAAGGCAGAATTGGAGAACGTTTATTGGTCTCCCACTGTGCAAATATTTAGTTTGTAGTATATTTCGGAAATTGAATCACTCGCCTCCCGTCAATATATATAGGTATCACAGCACGAATTTTAGTCCATATAATCGTAAATGATTGACGTTACACACTCAATACCAATATAGTTATTATCAACATCCAATTGATTCTATTTATAAATTAAAAAATCTATCAATACAGTTCGTGAATTACTAAAACAATCTGCAATATTTCATTCAAAAAGCGAAGCATAGCAGATCACATTACAAGAATCATCTTCCAAAATTATTAATAAACCCTCCCAGTACACTGTACAAGACCATTGCTCAACTCAGCCGCGTAAATCAATCCCCGCAAAAATCCCAAGCAACAGCATGAAAACCGCACCATCATCACCGCAGCCACCACATCTCGCCGTCTCCAAGAAGTATATAAGTAGCGGAAGCGTCGCGAGTCGCGCTTGATAACTATCGGCGTCCAATCGTGATACTTACACACATACATATACACGCTCGCACAATGTTTATGAGCGCTCGCAAGTATGATGGGTAAAAATAGTGCGGTGCACCGCAGCGAAACGGGTCACTAGGCTGCAGCAGTGGGTTATATACCTATATAGTATCTCGCTTCGAATTCGCAACGCCGCGCCCTTATTTCGAGCTTTCGTCGATCGCTTTATTGGCTGATATGATCTTTGGAGCGTGAAGAGTTTTGATGTGAAAGCCTTTTTTTGGATGATTGAATGTGAGATTGAATGTTTGTACTGCAAGTGAATCATTGTTATATACGCGGTGTGCAGAGAGATCTATGTATATATAGTATTGAAAAGGCTTTTAACTATAAATGAATTCTGTGATAACTGTGCATATGAGCGAATGTAATAAACTAAAATCAATTAATTTAACAAGTTATCCTGATCAAATATTGACAAACTGGGCAACCAGTAATAATTCAATCAAAGTATCATTTCGCTATATAATAAACTCATTATTTGCTTCATTTCAGCTCTGACTGTCCGGTTCTTAACGAGGCGTTACATTGGCGAATATGACCATCAAGCAGGTAAAAGCAAATCAGTTTCTCACACTGTCGCACCGAAACTCTCGCTCGCTATCGAATTAAATAAACAAACAATAAGAATTTTCCATTTCATAGACGCACGCGCAGCCTAAACAAACGCGAGACCACGGATACGCGTCTCAAGGTTCTTCCATCCTCTTAACGGTCGCAGCCTAGTGTCCGACGATCAAGGTAGCCAAGTCAAAATACGGGATAGGCGGCTACGCTTTGAAAAATTGCCAGACCGTGTCTCTCTCTCTCTCTCTCTCTCTCTCGTCCATCTCCTTCTCTTCTTCTTCTCGCTATGCGGCGATCTAAATTTATCGAAGACAGCCGATTTGACATTTAGGTGCGTCGCTCGGGAGGGAAATACGCGTGTGTATACTTTTCCGCGGGCATAGGCCGGCTAATTCGATTTAGACTTTCCCTATTGTGCTCGCTTTCCCTGATTTGTCGTCCGGCGCTGTTATAAGTTTAGAATCACTGCATGTTTGTCTGCCGGCGAGACTGTGGAAATTATTTTGTATTTGACCTCGATCGGCTTTATGAGCAAGACTATTTTTTTTTTCTTTTCAGAAAACAAGTACAAACACGAAGTTCTGGTGGACGGAGAGCCGATACTTTTTGAAATATTAGATACGTGTCCTAAGGTAATAAAATTTGAAGAATTATAAAGTTACAAAGTAATTACAGCTGTACAAACGTTTAAGCAGATGCAAAGCTCAAGAGAAAAGGCATTATTTAAAAATATTATATGCAAAGTTTTTAATACAATCTTATCTTACATTTTGAAATTTGTAAATAGCATTTCTTTAAAATAAAATTTCAAGGAGACTTGTGTAAAATCAACGATTAAGACAATAGTCATTAGTTTCTCAGATTTATGAAACATAATTAAGTCAATGTTCATTATAAAAAACTAAAATTGATATATACACCAGAGAACTTAGCTAAACATCCATCTCTCAGTTGATTTCCGCTAACACGTATTTTACAATTCACAAAAATAGAGTGAAGACGAACTTCCATCCGTAGAAACACTCCAATGGGCTGATGGCTTACTTCTTGTCTATTCAATAACTGACAGGAGTTCCTTTAACTTTGTGAGGAAGGCAAAAGAAGCATTAGCAGTCGCCGATCCGGAAGCTGCTATGCCACTCGCGCTTGTTGGCAATAAAGCAGATATGATTCATCTGAGGCAAGTCAGCACAGAAGAAGGTGAAATTTTGGCCAAAGACTTTGAATGCTGGTTCAGCGAAGTTACCGCTGCCGAACAGGTGTGTTTTCCTTCAATGTGGATTAATAATGAGTACATTGATTTTACAAAAGTATAAAATAAATTTTATTTAAACGTACTTTCAGGTGGCTCAAGTAGCAGAATCCTTTCATGAGCTATGTCGAGAAGTTCTTGCGGCCAGGCGAAGAAATAAGCAATCTTTGCTCGACAGAATGCTCGGTAGCAAATCAACGAAAGTTTATTCCAGAGGGAAAAGCGACTCGGCATTGCCAAAAGAATGAAGAGATGATATTTTTACAATGAAGGAAACTTAAGCTATTTGAATATCTGCGGAGTTAGATGAATGTTTAGTCTTGTCGTATACAATCTCTATTTTTTGTATTTACAACGAAGGATTGAGCTAACGAAAGCCTTTTCCGTTTATTAAAGTTTCATAAAAATAAATGTTCATGATTTTCACTATTACCCTACAGTTCAACACTGTAAGCCTTATCATCACGATTCACAGGTTACTTGTTATCATCATACGTCTCCAGAACATCAGCCAAATGTTCGTTGTCTCTTGGCTTTTTCAACTGTTTTCTCTTGTTGTTAGGCTTCTTCCTCTTGATCGGAGCAGTCTTTTTCGGACCATGATCTTGCATCGATCTTATTCCTTGTTTTTCCAGGTATTCGTCAATCTTGGCATCATCCATCGCATCTACAGCAACAGCCCTCCACAACTTTTGGAACTCTTCATCGACAGGAAATTGTGCTGTCTTATCATTGTAGAATACAATTTTCTTTTTGTCTTGTGCACGAGTTATGTACAGCAATTCATTTGCAAGGTGCTGTAATATGTCAAGAAAATTTTTAAGTAAGATAAATGCGGTTCATCGCCAGAGTTGAACAAAGTTTTAAGATAACATTATACTTATTATAATGAATATTAGAGTTATTCTTACCTTTAGATGTTTCTCAGAGTGTGGAAGACTTTCTTGAATATCTTCAAGCAGGATTCCTCCTAAGCCTTTAAGATCATGTTGTTTTAATAGCCTCAAAAGTGATTTCTTATCTTTGATTTTGTATTGAGCTTTGAAAATGAATTTTCCATCGTTATTGGTATCAATCTTTGGATTTGTGGGTAAAGCTTCTGTAAGAAGCCATTGTTTATTCTGGAAATTATATAAGCCATTAAAAAAAATTCAAAGAATTCAAACTTATTATTAAGGTCTCGTATAACTTATAACTAATTTAATATCAATAACAATTATTCATACCCTAGTTCCAATATCAAGTTGATTTGTCTCATCGAGAATTTCATCAAGCGTAAGTGGATGACCCTCTCCATCTTGATGTCGTGCTTTCATGTGCTGCACAATTTTAGTCAGTATTCCGAATCGAACTTGCGATCCAGCTGACATAGTTTTGTAGTTACTGCTGTCAAGTTTTGGTCCTGAAGACGCTGACGAGGTTTTTGGTTTCTTTTTCGGTTCATCTCGAATAACTTCTTTTTCTGGTTCTCTTTTCCTTTTTTCAACACTATAAAATGAAATTGATGTAATATACATGTAAAAACTCAGTTAATAACATGAAAGTAAAATAATTTATTGGAAAAATAGTAAATTTTAAATAAAAGGCTCTAGAATATTTAAAAAATCTTACAAATGACTTGAAACTTTTCTAGGTTAGATAGCGTATTGAAAGTTTAAAGACTGCACTTACGCGGCTTGTGTAGCTGCTCTTTTCTTGAAGGCTTGATGCTCTCTTAACAATGCTGGATCCATATTTCCAGTAGAAAATTCGAAATTGTTAAGCGTCCAACAGATACTCCCTCCTCGGTGCCTTTGATTTATAATTTCTACTCTACTTATAAACTCAATATAAGTACTGGATCACTGTCTGCAGTGAACCCAACTGTTTCACTATTATGTATAATATTCAATCAAATGAGCATATTTACCGGACGTAAATAAAGTACACAGTAATCAATTCCTAACCTAACTCTTATGTTGCCTATATTATCACTCAAAATACGACATTAAGGTCCTTTTTTTGTTCCTTAAAGATTTATTGACTCCAAGCCATGTAATTTTCAAAGAAGCACAGTGTTACTGTCCACTGTGGGTGGACCTCAGAACAGAGTCTGACTGACAATAAAGATCAGCTGTTCGCTTGTTGCGCGTTGCGTAGCGTTCCACCCACGATCTTATATACTGTGGTTCCACCCCTGCGTCCCACAATGCAATGCAAATATGGCGGAGTAATGGCGGAGCTACGCATAGCAGCGGAATTTCGAACGCGGACCGGACTGCTGTACCGCTGCTGGCGTTCCCTCTGGAACACACCCACGAACACACCCTCGCCCTCTCTGTTGCGCGGGAATACGTTTGAATATTTTTATGATAAGAAATCTATAAATTTTTTATTTTTTTTTTGAAAAATATGATACAAAATTAATTATCCAAAATATTTCTTTGATAATAATTTCTATTATAATTTTTTTTATAAAATGAAAAATAAACAATATATGAAATAAAAATTCAATTGACTGTCATATGTTTAAAAAATTTTTTTTTTGTCTGATTTGAGCAACATTTTGAAAATCTGACCAAATAAACAGTATAAATACGAGGCGAGTATATAGGGCATATTCCATATACACACTTTAAATATCTTTTAATAAAACCTTGGTAACATTTTGCAAAAAATACTCTATACACAAACTACTTGGTTTATGTATAGAGTATTTTTTTTTTTTTTTTTTTATAGTGACTGTTTATCGGATTTTTGCAATTCCTAATTTCTGCAAAATAATTTTTTTTTTAAACCTGCCATAAGAGCAATGTATTTCACCCGAATTATTTACGTTCTAATTTTCGCCACCTCATTTGATTTACACATAGCTTTTTGGCGCTAGTGTGCCGTGAACAAAAGGCGAATAGGAAATCGGCCGTAGATACGCGAACCGCGAGCTATATAGTCAAGCGAGCGTATGAGCAAGGCCAAGGGCCCAGCCCAGGAGAAATCAGTGCAACGATCAGCGGGCCGGCGGCCATTTGCAAAATTGCAACATCCGGTAAAAACCACCAGTTGCTTCACGGCCTTCGTCAACATAACATTGACGATAGTGTATATACTCATGCATCCGTGACTTGATAAGTAGTTTTAGAAGTGTCAGTGTGTGTGTAGTACGTAGTATGCGCGACGGGGTGTATGTCGGCATCAATAGGAAGTGCCAACGCTAAATTACGGTATTCTCATGCCATCAGTCAGGACTTACCTATACGTGGTGGAAGGACCACCGTCAGGGCCCAGGCCAGTACGAGCGATGTTCGTGGAAGCCTGCCATCGTCTGGAAGAAAAAAGATGACGAGAGCGGGTCATCGGGGAGGGCATCAGTCAACAACATGCATCAGGGGAGAGGTAGTTCACATGTCATCAGCCTCTCTGATGCCGAGGCGAGTGAGGCTTTCGTGCGTCGAGGGAAACGAGGGGACCTGGGTTTCGTCTTCTCCTTCAATCTCGAGGTAGGTGTTCTTGTTCTCTTCTAGACACGAGATATATAAGTATACCTATATCCGACGTGAACGCGCGGCGTTGTTCCGAGAAATTGAAAGCGTGTGTGCGAGAGAAAGAGAACGTCTAATAACTAAGCTAGCAACCAAAGTTTTGTTGACTTTTTTTATGTGTGCGCGACAGGAAGTGCGCGTTAGTCAATAGTTGAGTATTCCTAAAGAACAGTCTGTTGATATGTATATGTGGTCCGAAAAGAAGAGAGATACATAGTCTGTTACCTGACTATAGGGTGATTATACACATAATGCTCTCTTCTTTCTGCGACTTTTCAAGTTATGAGAGACTATGGCATCAGCAGAAGGTTATTTGTATTCAATTTGGAGTTATTATACCGAGGTTGTGCAAGCATGCATCAGTTATATATAGAAACGCCAAGCCATAGTAGCCATAAAAACAAAACATTGACCTTTCCCTGAAAGTCTGATATTCGAGCATAGCGAAAAATAAAACATAACGTTAAAATAATATTATGCTTAAAAATACAAGTTATTCAGTCAATAATCAAATATATAACATCTACTGCTCCATTAACAACTCTTTCACACAGGCAAGTAAATCATGACGTTTTTCTAACTCATTCAAGATATTTCTAGCAATTTTCTGACATGAAAGACTTCAGTGCAACTTCTTTTCGACTTCTATAAGCCATAATTTTATCGTCAAAAAAATAAATTATCAACATGTTATGCACGGGATTAAATTCTTTCAATAAAAATGCTCGTAATAAATTTTCCAATAGCCTTCTCTCATATACTTTATAGATATACATGTGTGTGTACATACAGTATATAGAGAAAATCACAGTTATGCGGCGGCATAGCGGCGTCTAACCTTTTACATCTCAACTTTTTCGTCGAAAAAGAAAACAAGCTGCAGCAGCGTGAGGAGGAAATTGCCCGAGGTTTCGCATTTTCGTGTGAATTTCTGATGTTTACAGGCGTCGCAGTTTCGCCGGTTTCTTGCTCGACTTCCTCTCTTTCTCTCTCTCTCCCCCCAATGTCGTGCACTACACACAAAGCGACACATAAAAGTGGCAAAGCGCGCGCGGGTTTAAAAGGCCAGAAAATCGTCAACTCTCTTTCCTCTTATATACCCTCTTCATTTACATACATAGTCTCTTTCAATGCTTTTCCATGCAACTTTGATGCGAATTCTCTTGAAATTCATTCCTACTTTCATTTTTGTACAATGTCCACCATCGTAATAAATGTAAACGTATACGACGATAATTATCAAAGAAAGACACCTAAGAAAATCTATTCAAATCATGTCTATGCAAATCTTCGTCAGCATCCCCCTTAAAAAAAAGTTGAAACGAAAAACTCGCGCCTCTTCTAATCCAAATCCTATCCCTTAGCATTTGTCAACTTCACCGCTCATGATCGAACCCCCTCATCCTTCCCCTATATTTTATCCATCTCGACCGCGACTTAATCTTGTGCGTATAGGCACATCGTCATCTTCCTATATATACACACGCATATACGCATCTCTTCTTTCCCCTTCGCTCATCATCGAGCTCGTCGGGAAGGGCCCCCCCCCGCGGCTCACGCGTTTAAACTTTCAATCGGGATCTGCATAATTTATATTATGCAAAGTCGCGATCAAAAGTTAAGGATGGCTATATATATATAGTATGTCTCGTCGTCCTGTGCCTGCAAGCAGTGGAAGACTTCCGGCGAGACGCGGATATGACATCAGTGACGCGCGCGCGCGACTTTAAAGGGACTTTTAAGGGTAGCGCTTTGGTATAATAAGTTGGATATATATATAATACGTAGGCAGCGATTGGAATTAGCAAGTTCAGAGCGAGCGTGTATGTGTGTGTGAGGGAGAATGATGCTTAGGGCTGCGAATGGAGTTAACGGATTTATGATTAAGTGAACATTGCTGTCTTCGGAGGGTGTACTGTCTCTGAGTTTTGGCTCTTTAAGTATTTTGCCTTTGGACTCGCTCTTTAAAGCGTTGCTATTGTTCTGCAGTTTTCTCGTTATGGCGGAGATGCGAAAAGTTTTGATTTAGCATTGTACCAATATAGGGGGCTCTATTTTATATATACTATTTGAATATTATTACGAACGAAGATTGAATTTATATAAGAATCGTGAAAATAGTAATAACAATAAAGAAAAAAATATTTGATTGTTGTTATTGGTGAAGTGACTTCCAGATGTCACCTGTATTGTTAATATAATAGTGAGTTTCAAAGATCTCATTGGAAAAATACACCAGAAAGTTTCTGCAATTGCCGTGTATTTTTCAAAGTATACTCTACATAAATAACAGTTTTAGATACTTTTTTTTATCATCTTTTGGTTCCTTTTCCTTTTTTTGACTTCTCTCATTTATCTTTCAATGTGTCTCCGCTGCAGCAGCTTGAAAAAAGAGAAACGTCCCGCTCGACTTTGATTCGTCCTCGTCGACGTTTTGGCGGATGTTAACTCGAGGAAAATTACGAAAGTACTACGCGAACTGCACGAACGCTCGCTCGCCTTAGTCATGCGAAGTTATCCGGGAAATTACGCGCAGCCTTACTACTTGTACTCTCCTCTGCTTCTTCTTTTTTTTTTTATTTCTCTCTCCCACAGTTTCCCCCTTTGCTCCGTTGGTCTTTTGCTCTATCCTTCTTTTTTTGCGTTGGTTTTCTTTTTGGGCTGTGGAGGAAAATTTCCCATCCTTAATTCGCGGCGGGTAATTTGAAAGTTAACTTGCGGTGCTTGAGGAGCAAGCATCGATTAAGTCGCGCGTACTATCCCGAACATTAGTTTCCTGGAAGTGAAAACTTCTTCAAACTCCCGACCTTTGAGCTTTTTAAGTTTGCTGCTAATTATGATATTTCTTTTTTGCGGCGGTGTTTGACTGTCTGTTACTAAAGCTTCTACTTTAAATTCGTTCGTCATCGTACATACTATACTTTTTCAATGTTATACTGAAACAAAATTGTAAGTATATAGATGATACTTCACCTTCGTTCGTTAATTTTTTTCGTCCTCGAAAACGCGCTGAACTAGAAATCGATAATAGCAGCCTCGAAACACACCTCCTTTGCGAGACAAAATGGGAAAACGATTAACGGCTTTTATAGCTTCAAAATGAAGACATACCAGGTGCGAGCTTGGCAAAAGAGGCGTGAACGCGCAAAAAGAGAGTAGCGCGAAATCTCAAGTGCTTTTCTCGCGCCTCGTTTATGAAACTTTGCTTCAACTATACGCGGGGCTTGTATATACATGAGCAGCCGTCCCATTTTCGTGCCATAGATGAAACACACCTGGTTCGTATTACAAGCATTGTTCCCCAGCCGAATTGAGTTCAAGAGAGAATCGTGTGCTAATGAGAAGGACGATAGCTTGTGAATAGCGTTTTATTATGAAAAATACTTGGGAATAGAAATATGAACGATATTTAGTATGTTACTACTTTTTTATTTTTTAAAGATAAATAACTATAGCAATTTTATTTTATTTATACTATATACAACAAAATTAAACGTTATTATGATTTTCCAGAAAGCCGAGAGCTCTGAAATATAATTAGATTTAATTGTATCTAAAAATTTGCAGTGAATTTTTGAAATTCAATTTGGAAATATATACTAGCTCGAAAAATAGCCGAAAAAAAATTCCAACGAGAAAATTCAACTACGCTACCTAAAATAATTAAATTGATTTTTGCTCGCGTATTCCCTCGTATAACGACATCACGAACTAACTATTTTAATGAAAATAAATAAAAGCGCATGCAGCGTTGCGAAAAGTGCAATACGGCGCACACAAAGCATCAACGCGCTCTGATCCGAACTGGATAATGAACACGCACAGTGGATAAAGGCAGGCTATAGTGCGGCACGAACATTCGTACCACACGTATATGTATAAAACTGCTCGGCAAGTAGCTGGCTAATTACGAATTGACATCAAACCTTTTAACGCAATCCTCTTACAGCCGCAGTTGGTTTGAAGCAAATCAATTTTTTATTAAATTCGATTTTGCAAAGCGAAAAGTCATTGTAGTGCTTACAGCGGCTCTTGAAAAAGTGCGTTGCATTTTATAAATGTGTATGTGTCTTTTGAATACATCGTACTCGTCATATATTACGATTCTCATCTGGAGGGATTATTTTATTTTCAAGTCAAGCCGCATTAGATTTTTTAGTAGGTCACTGCATTGTGGAAAAATTTTATAATCCTTTCAAATGGCTTTGATCCGGTGAGCTGTTTCAAAGAAATCGCGCGCGCAGTCTACATTGGCGTCCCGCTTTTTATCAAAGACTTCGCTTACGAGGTCGAATGCAATTCTTGCTCGAAAGCTTCAGCCAGCGGGATCTCATTTTAATAAAATTATATTCAACAGAGAGATGGGGAAGATTATTATTTTCCAAAACGTATATATACACACACTTTGTCTCAATCCAAAAGCTCTCTGATGAAGTGCCGAGCACTTGATCGCGCATCTATATCTGAAATTGTAGAGCCACTTCAAAACATATTCGTCGACGCGTATGCCAATCACCGCAAATTGCGTAGCTCGAAGGATCTAATAACATACTTGTGTTTATCCCTTCATCGACGAAAAAAAAACACACACATACACGGTCCATCAATAACCAAAACTCTCAGTCCCTATCATCACGAAGAGAGACACACACCCTCAACTCGCTGCTGCACGCACTCTCTCGAAAAGAAGTCTCGTGCGTGCGACGTAACATGCGCGTTAAGTGTGTACGCGCTCTTTCCTCTCCCACGCACACACACACAAATATCCATAGGACGAGAATAAGGTGGGGGTGTGTGCGTCGGAGGGTGGCTGTGCTGCGCTGAGGGGGTAGTAGTGGGAGGATGGTCGAGTGGCTTCGAGCGCGCGGGGGAGGAGGAGGGTTGCTCCGGGGGTTGGATGCTGCCGAGTTGTAACGCTCCCTCTCTCTCTCTCTCTCTTTCTGTGCGGGGGTGGTAGTAGAGGAGCCGAGCGAACGCGCGCGCCAGTTTGTGCCGGAGCCCCAGCGAGCTCGGACGTGGTGCGTGAAAGAACGAGAGCGTGCGTGCGCGTGTAGCTGCAGCATCAGCCACGAATTTTTCTGATTATGACCCGGTTAGACCGTTATAAAGACGACGTTGTTGGTTCTAGCGAAGTTGTTGTTAATCTAGTGCTGCCGGTATCGGGGAGTGTTGTCGTTGAGTCTCATAGAGGATATGGGGATTTAGGACTGGACAGAGTGATGTCGTTCGCTAGAAGAATGAAGATGATGATGAAGCTTGGAGGTTGGAGTGACGGGGGACCTGGTGGAACGTTTCTACTGGGACGACTTGTATTGGGAATTGCCTGCCTCGCCCTCGTGCTTGGACAGCCCGTTGCTGCGGAGAAGATTCCTATCGGTGAGTTTGATTTTCACCCTTGTTGATGTTTGTTGGAAGTTCGGGTTATATTGCCTCGCCGGTGTTTGATTGGGACACCAGAGGAGTCGTGATTTCTTCGGGTACACACTTGTTCAGCTTCCTATGGGGGAAAGGATAAAGACACTTGATTATCGTTCTTACTTTGCTTGACTTTTGTGTCGGTTGTTAGGGTAGAGGACAGTTGAGCGGGTTATATGGTGAATGTCTTTTTTTTCGAATATTTCGCGGATTTGCTGAAGCTCTCTGGGGAGAAGGACTTTATTACTCGGAGAATGTCGTATTTTTTCGTGCGCCCGGTTATTTGTTTCCGTTTTGCCGGGTTTCATTGACCTATTGTCGTTTATGTTTGCTCGCGCTCTTCCGGGTATCGGAGCAGACACTGTTTTCGGTTGATAGGCTGATACGCGATACTATACATCCAGCTTTTGAGTATATATTTTCTGAACATACAGAGTGATTTGATTGATAAAAATTCCAGTTGTGCTAGTTAGAATTGACGCGTATTTTATGAATACTCTATTGTGGTCGTAGAACACTATTACCTATATCTCTTCTAAATTAATAGGTCAAACAAACAATCGCAGCTATTTGTTAAAAGTCATGTTGTTTTTAACAGCACTCGTTAATTAAAGCTTGCGATGATATTGGCAACATAACAATTTTTTTATTTTCAACTCGGGCGTATTGTTATTCATGAAATATTGCGTTTCCTATCTATCTATTATTATCTATTATATTTACTTAATAATAGTAGATCGACAAGTACGAATGTTAAAATTAATATTTAATATCTGGAATCGTTCATATTAGTGCAGTATAACTGATTGAATTCATTATAGCCATATAATTATTATTATTTTGCACGCGAAAATACGAGCTTTTATTCAGAACAAAGAAAAAAATTCGCTAAATATACGAAACAATGCAGAGCTTAAAGGAAAACCATTAATGTCCCTGCGCAGAAAATCGTTAGGCAAATAAAGTTGGCACGCATATAACTGTTCCGCCGAGTAACTCTAATATTATTCCTCTTCTCGGCTATACAAATTTGTATAACTCCAGAGCGAGACTCTTTCTTCTTGAACCAATCTTTCGTGCAAATAAATTAAAAATACATATATCCTTGCTGTTTTTCTTATTCTGCAAAACAAATAATGAAATATATTTAGAATTATTAAGAAAAAAAAAATTATTTCGTATTAAGTTGCCGTGCATAATGATGATTGTTAGAATCATTCTTGATACAAATTTATTAATTCGATCGACAACAATAAAATTCTAAACAATAGTTTCCTTTTCTTTTAATATCCATTTTCGATCTAATAACTTAATTATGATAACTTCGCACGATGTGTGCATAAACAGAATAAAGTAAAAGATTTACAAAAAGAGAGAAACAAAAGGTCAGCAGCGAACTCTCAGCAAAAGTATAGCGGGTAGATATAGAACGTTCAGGAAATGAAGGCCAGAAGCACAATAAAAAAGCATCGCTTCCGTGGATTTCCCGCGCGGCGGCACAATAACACGCGAAGCTATACGAAAAGGGCCTGACTACCTCGGCGGAGTAGGTATGCAAGGAAAGAGTGCGAGAGAGAGAGAGAAGCACTGCTTCGAGAAAAAGCGCGTCGTCTCGTGCGAAAGAAAAGTAGAACCGCGCGCGCGAGATTGCGAAAGTTTTTCATCGCGAAATGTCGACGCGATTGCGAGTTACGCGCAAAACTTTAAGGCCATACGCACATACAACGATTTCGTAAAAAAAATCAGGAAGAGAGAGAAGCTTGCGTTAAATTGTCCGCGCCCGAAGCGAGAAATGCTGGTTATTGCATCTTGGATGTTTGACTGCCGGCGAGGTAAAGTTGGCTGGATTCTTTAGAATTTTAGAGGGATATGTACCTCATCCTACTTTATTTTCGAGCTTCCCCGCAGCTATTTCGGTTTTGCGTTGCTCTCGACTTTCGGACATTTTAGGTTTTTGGATCTAGCTTCGGAATATTAAAATAGTTGCGGCAAGTTAACTTTGGTTGCATTTCGCAAAAGCCTGCGCATGTTTTGAGGATTGTAGAAATAATTAAAATTCCTATTAAATAACATTCGAGAATCAACGTGTAGTGAATTTCTCATTTGTGTATATTTTAATTTTTACATCGATATTTTATACAAAGGTTTAATAATTTCTGATGATGACGATGGCAAATCGAGAGTTTTATTATAATGATGAAAGGTACTTACATCGCAAAATGTAACCTGATTAATTTAAAATAAATAGTTTTCAATAATGAACGAATTTCAATATATCTCGCATATTCTTATATATTCAATTCTGAACTAATGAAATTATAATACGTTTATCGGTGGCCGTTTTCCTCTATTGTTTCCAATATCCTTAACTGAATTAACTTTAAATTCAACTTTTAAAGTAGAATATCAAGAGGGGTAATCGAGTCTCGCATGATTGCCAATTTCGGCATTAAAAACTGAATCGAGAGTAAAATTGAATTAAAAAAAGCCATTCCTGCGCGTAAGTCGATGGAATAAAGGCACAAATAACTTGAACAATCGGTCCATCTAAAAATCAACATTTTTCGATACACCCGAAAAAACTACCGCCGTCCGCATTGTATAGTTGGACGAATTTCGGACGTCGAGTCGCGCGTTCTTTTACGACACGGCAAATGAAAATCGGCAAACCGAAAAACGCAATAACAGCGCGCCGAGCGATGGAAAAGAAAAAAGGGAGACAAGGGCGCAAAAAAAAAGCGAAGGAGAAGTAGCGCTCGTGGAAAAAGAGAGTCGTGTGTGTGTTTTTTTTCGCACTCAGGTCGTGAAATTTTTTCGTCACCGCCACTTCGTTATAAAACCCATCTTCACGCCGCCTCGTCGATAAATCGCCTTTGACACGGGGCGTCGCGTATCGTAAAAACAGCTCGGCGCGGCATATGCGGTCGGAAAGCCTGCAGACGGACGGTGTATTGAGGTATAATTTTTATGCGACTGATATACAGAGAGCGAGAGAGGATGTGCTGGAGATATATGGTAGTACATATGCGGACGGACTTTACGTTTGAGTTTTGAACTGAATATTCGAGTGATAGCTTATGGACTTTGCATAAAAGCGAGTTTGATGTTTTTAAATATGAAACGTGTAATTGGGCGTTAACACGATGCGAGCGGTAAATATGAGCTTTTGAAAATATTGCTTTGACAGAAATAGTTGTATAAAATCGTAAAGCCGGGTTGAATTTAATACTGGACCAGTAAAGAGCCCTTTTCCAATGTGAGGTATTTGGAATTTCCAAAGTATACTTATAACCAGAGCTGGTTTATTTTTCCCAAAAGTAAACTAAAACTGCACTCATTGAATTAACCTCAATCAGAAAATCGAGCATAACCAAATAACCAACGTCGACAAGAAAAAGAATAAGCTATCAATAAAATATCGCACATTCACCTTGAAAAACAGCATCGATCCCGGTTAGAGTGTAGCATTTTGTCCAAGAATCCAAATAAATCCTTATCTCCCTGCTGTCTGTCTGCCTGCCCGGCACTTCTCGCGCTCTTCATCTGCATACATCCCTCGCGAGAGTTGCCTGCAGTTTCTCTTTCCGTCTCTCTCCTGCGACAGTCTTCGCTCTGACGATGCAAGCCCTGGGGTGGATACGAGGCAGAGACGAAGAGGAGCAGCTCGAATCTCCCTAAACCTCGGCCTATCGACTTTCCCGTAAAGTACCTGGCTCCGGCATAACGTTGCTGCTGCTCCAGCCGAAGAAGAGAGAGAGAGAGAGAGAGAGAGAACAGCCAAAATGAGAAAAAGGAGCGAAAGAGCAACTCGCTGGCATTTCTATAGGCATTTGCCATTCACTCTTCTCTCTTTCTCTCTCTTGCTTCTACTTCTCGTTATCTTTGCCTTTTCTTCTCTTCTCTTCCTCAATTTTTCGCCTGTTTCACTCGCGAGAACGCTATTAAATCGCTGCATCGGAGCATCTGTAATGCGTTTAAAAGTGGATTAATGGAAGTAAGTGCGCGCCAGAGCTCTCCCTCGAGTGCTTGCTTTTTTTTTAATGCCAGGATTCAGTGCTGATGAATAACCGCAATAATAATGCAGGATAATCGTATTTTGATTGGATTCAAAAGCTTCCACTAATCGCTTGGATTCGCGTTTTTATCTTGAAATTCAAATAATTACTTGACCTTTCAATTAATGCTGCGTTTTTCGAAATTGAATGGTTTACCGAATATCGAAATCTGATCTATGGATTTCAATGCGAATGTTGTTGTGTATTATATATATATTTTTTATTCAGCAAAAAGGGCGAATGTGATATATTCTGCAAATATTGTCAGTGAAACTTGTAAAGGTTATCCGACGCTTGCATTCTAGTTATACGGATTTGTTTTTCATGGAATATACATATAGAATTTTTCACGTTCGTTACGCGAAATCGAGTATTTTATTACGCGCTACTGCTATCGTATATATGTATGGATAATGTGGATCGATGACGCGCTTTTGTTCGTCAAAAAGTGAGCAGGGTATCGTGTAACAATGCGAAAGCCATTTATTACACGGCAAAAACCTCTCGGAGAGAGCTTTTCTTTCTGACTTCGTGGATAATTTGCATGATCTACTTTGAATTTTGAAACGTTAAAAAAATAAACAAAAATAGCTCATTGTAAAGCTGGAAAAACCTCTAAAATACGCTGTTTCAGATGCGCGCAAATAATGGGCTTACACACGCTGCATACATAATTCTCCTCCTTCGTTCTATTTTATTTTACACGCCGCATTGTAATATTTTGAAAATAAGTCTAAATATAATTAAGACAAAGCGCACAAACCTTCTATTTACTAACTACTCACTTCAAAAAAATTCTAAACCCCATATGTCAATGTTAAAACAACCTTCGTATTTACATCTGTAAAAAATCGAGGATTTTGATTCTTCGTTAAATAAATTCTTGTTGCACAGAGGAAAAAGTCTATCCCTCCGATATAGAGGGTCAACCTAAAAAAACAAAATCTTCTCCGTCACCTCTCACTCACGCAAAAAAGCTACTAGCAAGTAAAACATTCCTGGTATCTCCTGCATCAGCTAATTTTTTGGACAATCAAAACAGAAAGCCTCATGCATCTGACAAACGCCGTGAGAAAAAGCACGTCGACGAACTGTCTCCGGATAATATAAAGACGCCGCGACGACATCAAGCGTCGTCGTGCAAAAAAGCCAAGGGACGATATCCTTCTTATAGTATATATAGGAGCGCGTGCGCGACTTATGGAAATTCAGGCGGCAACGTCGTCGTCTTCAACTCTATACGCCCCCATACATCTACACGCTTCTCACACTGACGAATAGAGTGTGCTGCAAGCGAGAGAAGGACGATGGAGTGGCCTCCTAATGGATCTCGAGAATCTCCCGGCAGCAAATGGATTCGGGATAGCACCGACGACTGATTTCTCCTTTGGCGGCCGACCGACCGACACCTCGGCTGCTGCGCGTCGGGGAATTTTCCCTTTGATGCAGTAGCGATGTACTATACTTATGTGAGCCTTTGTCGATCTACTTCCCCTCCTCCTTTGTTTCTTTTTCGACACCACTTTTCTTATTCTTATATGCTATACTATTTTTTGCTCTTAGGAGGATAATTTTTACGCGAGACAGAGGTCGATAATTTTATCGGCCGACGATGATGCGCTGCAGCAACGCTTTTTCTTCGAGCGGAGCGTGATGGGGTTTATCGGACGTGACGACGGATTGATGGAGTCATTTTTTTTTGGCTTCTTCTGTGCTGGGATGTAGTGGACTTTTTTTTGCTTAGAATGTCCAGTGAAATTTTTATTTTCGTTGCTGAGGGGGGCGATCTTTATGATGTCCAAAAGAGAGGAGACAGATAAGTTAGGGTGAGGTATGATTTTTTGTGCGTCGTGTCTGATTGAATCGGGGAGGGCGGTGGTAACGAAGTCAGCGGGATTTCGAATGGGCAGTTTGTTTATCGAGGTTATTGATTTATTCGGAATTCAATTTTCATTAATTTAAGAGTAACAAACGTTCGCAGATATTAATTTTAATGAATTTGGAAAGCTCGTTGTTGAAGTACATAGCCACATGCGAACGAATATTCGATCGCATACAGTTAATATCGAACAAAAACAAACTTTATCGAGCCGAGTAAACACGCTAGAATGTTTTTTCATGAAATTACAGCGTTGCTGCAAACAAAATTACGGGAACTAGAAAGTTTATATAGTCAATAAAGCCCCGCGCAGTACGCCTCTCTCGATAATACGGCTACAGCTAAAAGCTTCTAAACTCTAGGTCATATTTTCAAAATACTCCTAAAAGAAATGCTTTAAAGAAACCGACAAACCGATGAAAAAGACGCTCTCGCCGGAGTCTTCTAACCCATAAACTCGATGCCTCTCAGTCACTTAGTGTAGCCATAAGACACAGCGTTGAAGCTCTAAGTGTCTGCAAGCTCGATGCTCTAACTTTGAGCCCTGACGTACGTGCAGGCCGATGCATCGTACTTGCATGTGTTCAAGAGGAAACCGCAAGTCGGTACGAGTGAGGATGTAGGTCATAGAAGAAGAGATGTAAGACGGTGAGTTTACGGGGAAATCTCGAGGGCGCGAGAGATGCTGAAATTTCGTTAGACCCTGCTACTGGGGAGGCTTTTGGGAAAGCTTGTGGTGCTGCTGACTGTATTGGAGATGGTTTGATTTACTTGTTGACTGAAAATTTTCTAATGTACAAAGATTTCATTGTTTATTGTTATTTTATCAGATATGAAGGACGATGACTATACTTTCTTTCTTTGACCACCATGATTTATTGATTCAAATGATTAGAACTCAATCACCATTTGCTTTACATTGACAGCTATTTCTGAAATATGTATTCAGTGGAAAGATGAACTACGAAATAATTTGTTAGGACTTTATGGATCAAGATGCTTACAAAAATTCAAACATTGACCGACACTCTATTGTATAACGTTATTTTCTATTCTAGCAATCGATTCGTTTCGGAAGTATGTTTGCACAATACATCTGTAAGGATTGCACCAGGTAAATATTGAACAACAGGGTCAAATGTACTGGGCAAATATGATTGGGTGAAATGCGTATAGATTTCTAGTCGAACAAACGTCGTTTCACAACCGAGGAAAATAACTACGTCAGTGTGATAATCAACATTTATTACTGCGTACGATTGTCCACGTCTATACCGAAGTAACACATTTGTTCCCTCCTTGTACATACTTATTTAAATTCTTACAGAAACATGATCGTTGGTTATCGGTAGTTCTTGCATAAACAAAGAGTTTTTGATCCATCAGGTATCCATTGAATATCTTCCGTACAATTGTCTTACAAATTTTTTCTCATCGCACTCTTCTCTCAAAGTCCAGAAACTATAATAAGGCAATCAGCAAAGTGTGAACACCATCAAACTTTTTGCAGCGGCAATCAAAAAGTTATCTATGCTAAATAAGCGATTATCAACTCTTTTACACGAAATCAAACTCCCAAACTTCATTATATCCCGAAACTTCAACAAAAGCAAACAGAATTAAAACTCCTCGCAGCAAGAAGAAAAGCTCGCTCTTCAAGCATCATCTCTTGTCATTCTTCCCTCTCTCATACCACAGCAATATCCTTCATAAGACCTCTAACCAAAATACAACACGGTATCTCGATTTCCATTCCATCGCCAAGCATCTTCCGGTGTGATGCAGGTCGAATCCGCAGGTATACGGAGTTTCCTTCCTTCCAGGGCTAGGCCACCAAGCAGAGATACTACACCTTCTGCTGCTACCGGAGGCGCTATCTGCCCGCCTCTCCTACGCTGCGCTCGACTAATGCGATTAATGGTACGACTCTGCGTTACCGAGGCAAGGCTCCTTCGCCCTTGGGCGCACGTAAGTGCTGCTCTGCTACTGCGAGGCGAGTTACGGCGAGGTAGAGACAGAAATTTAGATATAGGCGAGAGAAGCGCAGGAGGAGGTAGAAATAAATAAAAACGTGAGTGTGCTGTGTTATACGAGGACTCGAGGTATGGTTTATTAATTAGCGATTCGGATTTTATGATGGAAGTATACTTTCAGGGAAAGATTTATTCCGTTTGAAATGGGTAGATTCACTCTACTTTGTTGCGGGACTTAATGTTGGCGAGAATCTTGTTTTAGAGGGAAGTAAGTGAATTTTAAACTTGATGTAATGCTTCTCTTGCTCGAGGAACTATCCAGAATTCCGTACATATTAAGAGTGAAGAACTGCAAGGGTTAGAAACTATATATTCTTTGCTAAGACTTTGGTAAGACATGCAAAACTTTAAAAGATTTAATCTTGGCATAGGCGCTCGTAAAATAACTAAAATTAGACTAATAGATTAGACTGGTGTCTACAGTGTACACATATGTACACGTGAAAAATATTTTTGACTTGTGAAGTTCGTGTAGACTGAAAACCACATCAGAATCAAACCAGTAGATAAAGTAAAGTTTGATGAGACTTACATCTTCAAAAGACTAAAAATCTTTTGATCTCTTGTAACATAAAAACTGGCGTACTAAATAATTATGAAGCACCAAATCAAATCGAGAACTTTCAGAATAGCAATAATAAGTGGAACCCCTCAGCATTCCTTAACCTTGACAAATCTCTATAAACAACGTAATATTCATCCCTCAGCAAACACACACACACACACACACACACACACACACACACACACACACACACAGGCTCGTGTACTTGGAACAGGTGAACAGTCAGGCCTCATATCAGATAAACACACAGCTACACGTCTCGCACGCGAGTCAATAAATTCCAAAGTGATCCACGGCAGTGCCTACAGCCCCGAATCCCGTCTGCATATGCCAAGGCAAAAGAGCAAACTCTCGTAGAGATATATACGTGGCGTTGAAAAAAAAAGAAAACAGCGATATACATTCTGCTCTCTCACTCTCTCGCTCGTGTAAACTCTCCTGTCTCTCGATGGATATAGTCGCGCGAGAAGCGAAGAATTTGCCTCGCACGTCTCGGGCTCTCGTCGGCAAATAGCGAGCAAATCGAATTGGCGTGCGCCCGGAATCTCGAATCGCACCGTCGAATGTGTGTACGTGTGGCAGGCAAGTGGACGCTGGAATCCTTTTCGAGCAATCGAAAAAAGAGGCGAATTGACAGATGGACGACACTGTGTGTGTGTGTGTATGTGAGTACGCGTAGTTAGGGAAATACGATCGGTGTTAAAAGGAAGGATATGCGCAAAAGCTCTCTTTCACACTGTGCGTGCTTGATTGGTGTAGAGTGGAAAAATTGTTTGTTCGCGGTATTCTGGGAATTCTCGTATAGCTGGGCATATTTCGATACTCGAAAAAAGTTTCGAGCGAGAGATATTCAGAATATTTATTGTTGAATTCTCTCGCAAGGTAGATATTAAATTTCGAAGAATGCAGCATCACAAATGTGAAAATTGAAACTATGTGTAAAGCATCGGATTGGTTTTCCTCGAAAATCGAATTGAAATCGAAATCTTCCGTCTTCTCGAACTCTACTCCAATTCAGAATTGCGCCATATCAATCGAATCCACCAAACACCTCGTTTCTCCCCCTCAAAACTATATATCTCACAGCCCCGCTACAAACGTGCATAAAATTTTCCCAACAAAGCTCGGCGTAAACGGCGTACTAAACATTCCTTTTGTCGTGCGCCCCTTTTCCCCCATCCCTTTCGGATCACACTCCACAAGCGAGAGAGTGTGTCTATACTCACACCCTCCCATTCACGCGGATCTCACCACCAAACGCACTGCATCACCCCTATTGTTTGTCTCCCCTCTCGCATCCGCACATATTTATCTATTTCTTCCATTAACTTGTCGCTGCAGTCATCATCATCATCATCCCTCGACGCACAGAAAATCCGACGCAGCGCGAAATCGCCTATAACATATCACAATACACACACACACACACACACACACACACACACACACACACACAC